>JAPQRN010002148.1:0-10141 GCA_037367275.1 Coranthus polyacanthus | reverse complement strand
ACACACACACACACACACACACACACACACACACACACACACACACACAGACACACACACACACACACACACACAGATACACACACACACATACACACACACACACACCTCTGTCTCCTCTAACACAGACCTGTCGGTCAGATGCCGACAGCCGACAGGACTTCCTCCTGTGCACTTCGGTTGTATTGCTTCTAGAACATTGCTATAGATCTTTGTGATGGTGTGGGCAGGTGTATGTGTCTTTTAGAGCATAACCGCTGTGAATAAAATCAGAAAATAATGTGTTTTTTTTTTAATTTCACTGCTTTTTTCTCGCTATCGCTTGCTCAACCACCGCTGTCTCTGCCTCGTTCGCCAAGTCGACAGGAGGCAGAGTTTGAATGGTTTATTTATAAACACAAGCAAAAAATATTAGATATTTTATCAAACATGCTCTCAAAAATTGGTAGATTTAGTCAGATTTACTAAATAGTTCACAATTTAGATTGAATGATTAATTTAGATTTACCACCTGGATATTTCTATTTTTCCTAAATCTCTAGATAAATTTAAGTTATATTTACCTCAATAATTTTGGATAATTTTACACATTTTTCAAGACATTAAAAATATTTAAACAACCTTTATATATTATAAATAAACTAAGAGATTTAGGTTGAATTAATATTTACTAATTATTAAAATTACCTATAGCCTTCAGTTAAAAATATATCTGCTGTCAGGAAAAATATTTTTTATTCAATAAACAGAAGCTTTGAAAAATCCAACTCAGCAGATGAGCAGCTCACATCAAAACCTTCCATTAGAATAATTTACAAACAGACCATCAGTACACTTACACTGAAATGATACTAGAATAACTCCTAGAGAAAAAAATATTGGCTTATTATTTCGAGAGAGAAGTTTCTGTTTTTTGAATTTGACTCAGGATTGTTTCAACCCAGCATCTCACTGCTGTCAGTTGCATTATACTTTGGAATATGTCTGCATTGGTTTCAGTTTTAAAGCCATGGTTGTTGCCCCTTGGTCACATCACGCTGCAGGTATGTGTGGGCCTCTCTCAGCGCTGTGTAATTATCACCCATTTGACACAGTCTGAGGGTTTCGTCTGGAATATGAATGAGGCAGATAAAAATACTGAGATCACAGCGAACCAGAGGCTTGTACCTGAAAGAATTATCAACGCCTCGACTCCCGTCAACGTCCTCACCCAGCTTTCACTAACACACAATTATCTCATTTGTGGACGTCTGCTTCCTCACATCTGTAGGCTGCTGATGTACTTCCTTTGAGAGGTGAATTCCTGCCGGAGTCGACCTGTGAATCCTAAATACCAGCCAGCGTTTGTACAGACTGTATGGCACACAGCCCAGACCTGCTATCGATGTGAAGCACTTTTAGTGATGCAGCTAATAAGAGTTTAATGATTTGTGTGTGTTTGGGTTTTTAATCTGTACCCCTCAGAGATTCAGTTTCCCAGATATCAGAGGTCAGGTCCAGGCAGTTTGTCATCGCATCCTGTTTACCAACCCTTGCTAAAACACGGCATAAATCAGGCCTTTCAAACATCCTCTTTAGCCTTGACCCTCCTGAAATATGCTAATCCAAAACCCATATTAACATCCTTTTAAATGAAATCCCACACTTTCAATCCAGCTTCTTCAAACAGCCTCCTTGTGACAAAAGAAACCAAATCACTTCTGAAGTAACTGAAGGAAAGCATGGCAAGTGTTGAGGCTGTTAAAAGTTGAAAGATGATTTTTTTTAAGAAAAATAGCTGGAATCCATGATGGTTTTTCAGGTCCTGGGCAGAGCAAAAATCTATCCCCATATTAACTTTGAGTTTCCTGTTCTATTTACTTTTGTAAATTAAGACCTGCTTTCAACAGCGTGAGGAGAATTACTCCTGACATATTGTCATATTTGGTGTTGATCCGTCAGCTGGACACAAGATTGCAAGGTATAAATGGTCTTGTGTGAGCTGAGCTGCCCTTGACTCTGACAAGCCTCATTAGGTCCCACAGTACAAAAACAGTCAGTGGGCTGTGCTGACTCGTCACGTCAAGGCCTGACAGGACTAATGGCCCCACTGACTAATTGTACAGTACCTCATAGGGTTGTACATCAGGGACATGTAGGGTATGTCACACATAAGACCTCATAAAATATCTGTGTTTAAGGTGCTACTGTTTGCTGCCGGGTTCTTATAATTTTATATACACACACAGACACACGCACTTCCACAGCTGTGGAAAAAATAAAGAGACCACTCCACATTTCAGACCTGAACCAACTGAAAACCTCTGGAATGAAGCTGAGCTAGCTACATAAAACACAAACAGCAAAGTGAAAGAGAGAGCATCAAAGTGTCCATTGGAAATTGAAATTATTTGACCAAATATTGATTTTTGAACTCTTGCTAAATTAAATCATTGTGTTGTTTCAAAATGAATTATTTAAGATCTGAAAACACAGTTTTTGTTACTTTGAACAGTTGTTTTCTGCAAATAAATGCTTCAAATGACAATGTTTTTATTTGGAATAGTAAAACCAGTGGTCTATTAATTTTTCCCACGACTGTCATAGCCGTGGAAAAAATGAATAGACCAAAAAAATGAATGAGGCCATAATGACTACCGGAGATATAATACTGTCTTAGTATTCCTACAGAGAGGTCAATTGGGGCCAGACTTTTTTGGAGCCAGCATCTGGTGGTCATCTGTGGTATTACACTTACTACACTTTAAGCTACTTCCACATTAGCTTCACTTTCAAGTCGTGGTTGTAGTGTTTATGTAAAACCATCATCACTGCTGACAGAGGTGTTTGAGGCACTGACAGACTGATTACATTGTCAGTTTTGTGTCCTTCAGAATTGATCCGACTGTAAACGTGTTCAGTGGAGACACTATAAGATTGAAGTTAAGTGAATGAGCTGACAATTATACCAAACTGCATATACGATAAATACATCGATAAATAGCTGATAAATACAAGTCAGCATCTGTTTGAGATAAACACATTGCATTGAAATGACAAGAATAAATGGATGCTGGTGTTATTTCAATTGTAGAGGTTGAAAATCCAAATAGAAATATAATTGACATACACAACATATGTATTTAACATGAACTTTTTAAAGTATACCCACTTCAGTTTAGATAAATGTGTCTTGTTTGCTGCTGCGCTGACAGGACAGACACATTTTTTCCTGTGGGTAGAATTAAAATAAAACAATATCCAGCCAAGCAGAATGTGGCACAGAAGCAAAAGCGAATCATTAATTCTTCATCTTGATCTTGACCTTCATCCACCACCTCCAGCCTACGTGCTGCCACGTTGTCTATCCGCAGTCTGTCTGGAAGAAAGGGAGATTAAAGCAGACAGCAAAAGTTTCCGGCATGTCAGTGGAGGTGACGACGAGCGGGACACGAGTGGAGCAGAGAATCAATCTGGAGGCCCGAGTCAGATATGAAGGTGCACACCCGAATGATGAGCATGTTGTGTTAGGAGGCGGGAATACTGTTTGGTCCTTTTAGGCAGCATTTTAAAATCAACAAAAAACTGTTTTTTCCAGATGGTACTGATCTCACATTAGAGGGTGTGTAGATGCAGTCATTACAGGTACCGGTCTGTCCAAAATAGGAATTTATAGCAAAAATGAACCAGGGTGACCTTCATTTTCTAAAAAGCAGCAGCTGTGATCTTCATTTAAAATGACAATGAAACTGATTGTGTAATGTTTATAATTTTGTGATTGTACAAATATAGGATCTAGCTTTATTTAATATTAATGTTTGCAGAAGTGGGAAGTAACAAAGTCCAAAAACATTACTGTGCTTCAGTAGATTTTTCAGGTATCTGAACTTGAGTGTTCATTTTTACGACAACTTTCTACATTTTAACACGAATATCTGCCATTTCTACTCCTTACACTTTCCAAACAGACTTGTTAACGTGGGTTTAAGAGGATCTAATTGCAGGAATGGAATACATTTTGGATCACATGTATCCTAGTCCCACCAAAACATTTTCAACAGCACACACTGAAAAAAACAAGATCGCATTACATGATTGAACCTGATTTGAGAGACCCTTTTTTTAACAAAATGTTTTTGAGATTTGATCCAGTTCTATAGCTGAAATCTGATCAGATTCCTTCTGAACACCAGGGCTCTGGACGTGAATGTAAGTCTATGTGATGTCCCTACAAGCGACAGAAACTAAAAAGAAAAGGAAAGACGTGTGTGTGTGAGATAGAATATGTCAATGTGTATTTGAAGTGGTGGTAATGTTACTACGGCTCCATCTGGGCTAAAACCACCTCAGAGAAACAACAAGGACCTCAAGCATATTCAAACTGCTGTCACGTACAGTAAAGCATTTCAACCGAGAGGCAGAGAAAGGAGCAGATAAAGGACAGAAGGTAATAAGAGAAGGGGCAGACAGCATGAGAGGAACAAAGACAAGAAAGAGACGTTTGAAACGTTCAGCCAACTTTCACTGAAAGTATTCTTCCAGGAACAGAAGAAAGGAGAAACAGAGAAAGCAAGCAGCAGAAGGAGATGAATCAGAGTTGGGTTTTTTTGTCCTCAGATCAGCCTTCCAGGTGTCTGCGTGGAAATAAAAGACCGGCAGGTTTCATCTGCTGACAGGAGGTCAGTGAACGGAGCCGAGACACTGGAGCTGTGTGTTCAGACGGTGAATGGAGCTCCTCGGGGGAGATCGCACACAAACATTTATTCCCCCTCTCTCACGTTTATCGAGGTCCAAATCTCAGTCATCTAATCCACTGATGAGCTGCTGACGAACCAGGAGCAAGGCAGCCATTGTCTCCTGGTATTTGACCCAGTCTGGACCGCACAGTGCACTCTGCAGTCACCAGCTCTTCTAAATTACACATGCACTTCCATTAGACATGGTTGTAAATACTGAATGAAATCAGGTTGACAATTCATGCATTTTATTTAGGATTCATAAAAATGCTTATTTACATGAATCCTATGAATGAGTCCCATTTGTGTCAAAGCTTACTACAGAGTAATGTAAAGTAAATAAGACTCATAATTTAATTTAGGTTCATTTTGTTTTTTATTGTATACATTTGGCCTGGTTCATTCTGGTTCACAGTGCAATTTTGGGAGTGGACCATAGCAGACCAATACGTCCTGTCATCATCATCTACATGCGCTGCATCTTTCTTTATAAATTTGCGTCTGACATTGGCATGTTGTTAAATTGTTGTTAAATTAATCATTACTTTTTCTTCTGCTTTTGTTTGTGGTGACGATATCCTTGCATAACATTCTGTGATTCGTCTGAAAGTCTGAACGATCTAAAAAGTGTTTTCACATTTTACATGAACCGAACCATTGTTCAGTTTGATCCAGACCGAGAACCACCGAAAACTGGACCTCTGCACCATGGTCCAGTTTTACACACGGCAAATTTGATTTGGATCAAACTGAAAAAACGTCAAGTTTGGGCCAATTGAGGTAGGTGTAGAAGTGCCCTTAGTTTCATCCAGTTTAACAAACTAACTCTGTGTTCAGACTAAAAGTGAAGCACATTTCTTGAGCTGTGTGATTATACACAAAGTCAATGCAAAGAACTGACTGGATGACACGAATAGACACAAACACACATCTCCATGAGTTGAAAATGTTTCAGGTTGAGCAAGCAGTTGCTTTCATGTAATTTGAATTTTTTTAAGAAAAAGACTGAATGTACCTGAAAATGTCAAATGGTGACACTGCATAAGAATAATAAATATACCACCTTGACACTGAAGGAATTTGACTAGACAGACATGATTCCACAGATTAATTCTATTATTTAATTATGTCTATTAATTAATAGTCAGAACAATGGCATTCCATTAGAATGGGTTTAATGATAATTTCATCTTTTTTAAGGAGGTTTCATTATTGGCACAAAGTTTTCATGGTTACATCCAAGTGGCAAAGACTTTGGCTCCAAAATGAAGCCAAAGTGGAAGTATCTTAAAGTTGTAATACTGCTGACTGCCACTAGATGCTGCTCCAAAAAGCCCAGGCTCCCACAGACTTACATTGAACTTCTCTCTAAACATTCATTCATTCATTATCTGTTACCGCTTAATCCTCTGGAGGGTCGCGGGGGGGCTGGAGACGATCCCAGCCGACATTGGGCGAAGGCGGGGTACACCCTGGACATGTCGCCAGTTCATCGCAGGGCTCTCTCTAAACATACTAAGTATTTTTTTTCCAGGACTCCAGATCTATTTAGACCCTCGAGTAAGTGATCTGGTCCATCTTTACATTTATCCTCTATTAATCAGATCTCAGGGCTAATAGAAGGATTTGATGTCTGCCATGTGGGGCTTTGATTGACAGGTCGTATGAAGGTTTGTTCGTCTACCAAGTTGGACCTTTGGAGTGTCGGATTCTTCCATAAAAGGCATTTTTTCCTGACAGACAGCTCCATGCGTCTCTGTCCACTAATATATACAGTTTATGGTTACACCACTTTCACATTTTTGTTGTCATTCCCCAAATATCCTCTCAAAATTCTGTGTCCTCAAAATATAAAGATAATGCAAGTCCTCAAAAGATAATGCATCAGAGTCAGTTGTTCATTTGATTAGTTTACCCCTTTTAAATGTAACTAAACCACAAGAGCACAAAAATATTATTGTCACATCACTGACCTATGTTTTTAGTTTAGTTTTATTCTCATTGGACCCCTCCTGGGACACAAACAAAACAGGAGGTAAACATACCATCACATTTACACAAACAAAAATAAATATATATATCAACAAATCACCCACCCAATAAACCCAATAAAATCTCCTGTGACCAGCCTGTGGCTGGTGACTCATCGTTGGTAATGGATGTTCTGTACACAAACACTAACCTTTGTCTATGCGGAGGCTCTTGACTGGCTGCTATATTCAGTGTGAAAGCAGTGACACGGCATGGGAAGTATCAAAGTTTCTATTATGGTAAAATGAGCTGTGCCTCCAGTGACATTATAGTTTTGTTTGAAATCCTGCAGTAAAGCGTACTTATATTTCTAGTCCTGCTATTCTGTAGGAGGATGTCACAGCTGGAGATTTGACGTGTCCAGTATTACACCGAAGATTACAATTATTAGTCCATTTCATCCAGCACAGCACATTATCCACTCACAGATGACACTGAAAGGGGAGGGAGAGGCACTTTGTTTGCTGCTGTGTTGACAGATGTTTTTTTTCAGTGTTACGTCATGGGGATAAATTGTGTAGTGGTGTGTTGAAAGGTGAACATTTCTACATGCAGCCATTCAGTGTCAGCATCCTCAGAAGAGGCTTCTTTCCCCCATTCACCTGGATCACATGCCCACAAATTAGCCCACTGCACTGTTGTCAGATGTTACAAATCAAACCTGTTTTGTTCCTGTCCAGTTAATGGTGATAACCTCTGAGGTCATGTGACTGTGTAGTACACTGCATTAATGTTCACATACAGCAAACTGCACTTAATCTAGTTCTTCCTCCTTGCACGATACAGTTTCAGGTTACATTTCTGGATGCAGTGGTGAACTGTGTTAAGTGACAACGATTTTCCAAAGTCCTCCTGAGCCCATGTGTCCCATGTCACAGTTTTATGACAGGTTCTCATGTAATGTCGTCTGAGGGTCAAAGGTCAGGCACATTCAACAGTGGTTTCCACCCTTGGTCTTTACAGAGATTTCCCTGGACTCCTGGAAATGTGTTCACAACATATGTACTGTAGATGGACTGAAAGACTGGAATTCTCTTGAGAAATATTCTTTTTGAACTGACTGACAATCCTCTTATTGTCTCTGTTGTTACCAATTAACCAGATGAATCTGACAGAACAGTGTTACTGTCTTTGAGTATGTTTCAAGCATCAAAATCAAAAATGTGTTTATATGCACAAAGTACAATTGAGTTTGTCAGTGAAAATCTCTTCTTTGTACTTGTTTTTATTGCATTTTAGAAAATGTTCTTTTCTGGGAATGCAGTTTGTAAATCTTAATTTTATCTTGTGCAGCTTGTTAGTCTACATAAACTGCTGCTGCTGCTGTTTTTGTTATTGTTATGTTTATGTGTGGACAGAAATGTGAACCCTGTCATATTTAATTCAGCGTTTACAGTAAAATAATTTAACAACATTTCCCCGTGGTGAAGTGGAGCTTTCCGTCGGTGAGAGACCTTTAGTATGTGCAGAGCTGCAGGATAGAGTACTCACTCTCCTCACACACACACACATGCTGTGGGCTCTGTGGGAGTAAATTTGATGCTGGCTTAATTAATGATTTGATAACTATTGAGGCATTAAACGAAGCACTGCAGGGAGAGGCAAGAATCCCAGATGAGGAGTGAAGGCAGAGCTGAAGTGGCTGCTAATATGTTGTGAAGGCTTTCTCTCCACCTACTGCACCACATGCTGGTACTTTCTCCTCATCTATGATCCAGATCCAGGTTTATTTTTCAATTTGTTATAAAGTCTATGGGTCAAACCCTTGAACCTACAAGGGAAAATTAAGAAGCTTTACCAAGGAAAATAACATGCTGAGGATTTTGCTATGTTCTTCATCTCCACGGCTCAACAATAAGTCTTGCCTTCCTGCCCAGGATGAGTAAAATGCCATGCTGGGCTATTAGGTCTAGAAACTCACTTCTTCTGGAGCAGCTGATGGAAATAGCTGAGGAGTGAGCTAGTGAGCTAACATGTCTCTGTTTTATTTATTAGTGGTTATCAAATAACATCAATTTGTTGAGGGTCAAGTAAAAATTGACTTTGGGCAAGTAGATTTCTTCCCAAACAAGCAAGTGAAAAACAAAAAAAAATGAACCCTAATCACAGAAGCCCCAACATGTTTATATTTTACACAAAGTAATGTTCAAGTGTCACTGAATGTATCAAAGATTTTTCGCTTCTACAAACATTAGTAGCAATGTTGTGTTTGGAGCTCACAGCTGGCAGCAGCATCTGAAACCACAAGCGCGTCTAAAAGGTTGTGCATTTACGCATGGTACAGTTGCAATAACGTGATTAACACCAGATCAGTCTGGATCTAATGGTCATTAATGTTGAGTGTTCTGCAGTTTTTACAGTCACGTTTCAGGTCAAGATAACAAAGCAGCCTGGTCTCCATCAGTGCTGCATTTTTATTTTTAAGTAGCTGAAAATCTGAGATAAGCCCCATATTATATATTTAGTGTCACCTAGCACTCCCTTGTAAGAGCCAGTGTTTGTTTTGTTGATTCTGAGTTTTTCGGTTAAGAGCATAATAGCTCTAGTCCATACTCAAACATACCAGGTGACAGTAATGTTTCTTAACCCTGGATGCCACCTGCTATAAAACAGAAAAATAAGAAGAGGATGTTCATTCTGAGCTACTGTAGAGACTTAGATCCTCCTAAAATGTACACACTAGACCTTTAAGAACACGGCAATGGTGTGATCTTCCTGCTTCCTGTCCTGTTCATTACCCAAATGTATATCATCATACGAGGTTTGATTGTTGAAGATGCTGCCTGTGACCAGGTGGTTACATAATAACTTGAATATGAAAACTTCAATGTGCATGAAACTATTAGAGTAAATGTCTCTACAGTCAGTCTCTAATGAGTCTAAATGTGGGTGAGTTTGTTTTTGCAACCTTGATCACCATTTTAACTTCTCGCTTCTCAAATTTCAGATTGGAGTCTAATATAAGGTCAATATATTCTACTTCTGAAACCTGCTAAATACCGAGTGATTTAAGACGGAGCCTTGCTCTATGGAGTCTCTGTTGAGTTTTTGTGGTAGGCCTTTTCAGTTTTATATTTCAGTGTGCAGAGCAGTCTTTTTAAGGAATTCCCACGCTTCTGACAATCAGGTTCAGATTTTTGGGATTTTTTTCATCATGCTCGGGAAGCAGGACTGATGTAACTGGGGTCAAATGTAAACAGTGTGACACATCAACTAATTCCTCACAGGGCACCAGTGTGTAACAGTACACATCATTGTTAACTGGTTCGCTGATGAACTCGAGTAACAAGAGTTCATCAGCGAACCAGTTAACAATGAGGTGCGTCTCGTGAACCTTCGTTGTGATCTGTAGCTCTTCTCTTTGTCATTAAACACTCGGCTGCAGCCTCTTTGCG
>JAPQRN010002147.1:0-10160 GCA_037367275.1 Coranthus polyacanthus | reverse complement strand
CCCCCAAACCCACCCCCACACACACAAGCTGATGCTCTTATCAGTGATGCTTTGATGTAACACTTGCTTTTACTGACACATGATATACTGTGCGGTGTCATCAAATGTTGCATATCTATTTGTTATAAGATAGCTCGCCATCCAACAAATTGTAATTGATTAACTGCAGCAGAGCACTGCGGCTCTGTTAACCACAGCGGGAAAACGCTACCATTATTTACAGTGTTATCTAAAATGCTTTTAAATAGAGAGGCTGAATTAATGTTGCATTCGGGCATTAAACTAATTAAAAAATCAAGCTATCCAAAAACAATGCGTGCTCGTGGTTCGGATCCATCTTGAAGTTTTGTTCGAGGAGCAGCTCCAGCTTTCCTCCTTGGTATACACGGCCAGCTCTCTGCTCGAGCAGATCTGCTGTTAAATGTGAATGTGCCATTGAATGTGCCCGTTTCTATGCCAACAGTTCTGCCACTTCAGGCTGTTTGATTTAGCTCTGTTAAGTAATGATACTTGGAAGCTGTTAAGATGATTAAACGATTTAATGTCTTCAGTCTGGGTGATTCTCAAGGAATGAAGAAGAAAAAAAAATGTTCAAAACTGCCTGGATCGTTTTTTGTTTTTTTTTACACAATAGGTTGTCCTTTTATCTATTAGAGGAATCGGAGAGACGGCAAACATGTTGTTCTTCGACCGTTTGGAAAATACTAAAAGACCCGTTTGAGCCTTTAAAAATGCGCTTTTGCTTCACTCTCGAGCATGGACTTTGCACTGACGGAGAACACACTGTAGGTTTTAGCTCATCGACGTTGCACTGTCTGTGTCTTGTGTTGCTGCCGTGTCTTGTTTCAGATGGTTTGGAAAAATGCCAGAAGCGAGGCCCTGTTCGCTGCACTCGGCGATCCCGACGCATACGTCTTCACCTGCATCAACCAGACGGCAGAAAGGGAGGAACTGGAGGAGGAATCGAGGCGTATCAGCGACGTGCGGCCCTTCATGTGCGTTCTGAGGCTGGTGGCGAGGGAGGGCGACCGCGTGGAGAAGCTCACCAACGCACAGATCAGTCTGTTAATCGGCAAAGGTCAGCCACACCGCACAGCAACTTCACAGCTGCTTTGGGTGGTCGGCGGCGGTGTTGTATCAATACAAAGTTCATAGAGTTTATGATAAGATAAATAATCATTAGTCATCTCCAAAAGCAGATCAGACATTTAGTCTTGCATCTTTTAAAAACCACTGTCGTCTTCCGCTTCCCGTCCTCTGAATATCTCTGCGATGCAAATGTATAATTTGCCAATAACGTATTGATAAATTGAATGTGACAATGAACCGTACCAAACTGGCAATTCAGTTGGATTATTAGTCAGTCAAACTGAATTACTGTTTCTTCCCATCCATTACTCAGTGACTCACTGTTCTACTGTTAGCAGTTTTTGTTAGTGCAGGGTGTTTCTGTTAGGACAGGATGTTATTTTGACTTAACCAGTTGTTAAGTGAACAACACACCCGTATCTGTCCTGTAAATTCACTCTAAGTTGTCCAGACAATGGAAACTAACGGAACCTTCTCACCTCTAACTCAGGAAATGTGTCAGATTAGGTTTATGTCTGCAATAAAAACTAAAAACATTAGTCAATTAGTCAATAAGTTGCAACACAAAATGATGAACGACGAATTAAAAAAATCGGTTAATTGTCTCAGTTGTTTGGGTCATGTGAAAATGGGGCAGTGTTGCCGAGAAGGTTACGCGATCGCTGCTGTTTGTCTGCACGTCCGTCCGTCCGTCCGTCCGTCAGCAGGATTCAGCCTAAACCTCGTGAACTTTCATCAAACCTGGTGGAAGGGTAGAGCGCGGACCAAAGACGAACCCCTTCAGTTTCGAAGCAGATCCATAAAAACAGGTTGAGGCTGGAAGTGTTTTCTGCTGAGGTTAAAGTAGGACTCAGAATGGTAACAGTTAAAAACTTTGACTACCTTTGTGTTACCGTGGTAACTGTCCGTTACACAAATCGGTGGCACCGACTGACAAACGTCACGTCACACGTCATAATTTGTAGTTTGTTTGTGGTTTCATGACGTGGAACGAGAAGACAGGACCGTTGGCCTCGCTGGAGGTCTGCGCTCTCTGACTGCACTTTTATAAACTGAAAATAATCATCATTTGAAACCCCAGTCTTTAAGTCCGGTTACAAACAGCTGCGTGTCCATTTCAGGTCTGCATGAGTTTGAGGCTCAGAAGAACCACGAGGTGAACGAGTTTCGGACAAAGATGCGAGCGTTTTGCGAAGAGAAGGCTCTGGAGCGGCAGCTGTTGCCGTGGCAGCAATGGATGGAGTATAGCTTCCCATGTGACCTGGAACCATGCAGCTCCCCGCCAGAGTGTGGGAAGGCCAAGTCAAAAAACACCAAGAAGATCTTCATCAATGTCAAGTTCGAGGCTTGTGATGTGAGTTACGACACAACCGACTGACTTCATCTCGTCTGCTGAAAGCGTCTGTGAATCATATTTGTAAAAGTTCACAGCTAATGTCATAGTTTAATGAGGCAGCAGTAGGGAACCCCACAAAAAACACAACTGTTTCTGACAGGAAAAACTGTGATTCCACCTTGTGTAGACAAATAGCGGAGGACGATCTGAAGTAAATGCGAACATCTTTGGAAATCCCCCCCCTCCTCCTCCTCCTACACCACAAACACCACCTTACAAACCTTCAAAACATCACTCGGGAACCAGGTCCATAGACATGAAATGACATGACATGTTGTGAGATTGTTTTGTCAAGCTGATACCTTTACTTGAACTAAGTTGTTGGTGTGTCTTACAGGAAAGCTTCATGCTGCAGCAGGACCCCCAGGACTTGCCGGTGGCCCTGATGAGGAGCGCTCTGAAGAAAAAGGCCACCGTCTTTCGCTCAGTGCGTCAGGAGCCGGAGGACTACACCTTACAGGTGAACGGGAGGTGGGACTTCATCTATGGGAGTCACCCCCTGTGCCAGTTCAAAGTGAGTAGATCTTTTAATCCGGTTTAATCCTCTTTTTCATATTTTATGCTTCAGGCATTGTTTCCTTTCCTTCACTATGGACTCAACTGGCTTTTGAGCCAACAAACAAAAAGTTGATCAGTCAATTTGTTACGAAATATTTACAAATGCGTATGAATAACAACATATATTGACTCCTTCACATTAAAAGCACAGTTTGTCATTTCTCCTGCTATGGGTTTCTCAGTCACAACGGTATTAGTTGTAGTAGATGTTGTGAGGGATGAAGGGAGTTGTTGTTTTTTTATCACCGTTGCCAATGAAAATCTATCACTTTTACAGATGAGATAATGAGTTAAAGCTGCGTTCACATTTTATCATTTCATTCTAATGAAATAACTGCAAGTAACGTTAACATTAACATGATGGCCAATCAAAACGGGCCGTTACATTGAATGAAAGTACAGATTTCTATGAAAAATGTTTGATTTAGATTTATTCAATTTATTTATCTATTTTTCCAGGAAGTGTTACATTTCTGGAACTTCAAGACTCAGACCTCCATCAGGAATATTAAAATAAGTTGTTTTAAGTTGTGATGTTCATGATGCTTTGCTTTGAGTCAAATTTCCTTTCAGCGTTTTTCTTGCACATGCTCCTTTACGTTGTGTCGCTGCACACGTGCACAGTGCCTCTTGATGGTGATGATGTGCTTCCAGTTTTTTCAGAGTCTTCCAGGAAACACGAGTGTATTTTTCTGAACAATACCTTTCTCTTTGTCAGTCGGACTTAATGCTGCACCTGGTGAAGCACGTGAGCGTTAAGCCTCTGGCAACGGCAGCTCCGGGGTTGTCACAGGTTCATCTTCTCTCCAGTGATGAGCTCACTTAGTCACTCATCTTCTGATATTTACCATTTCTCCCTATTTTTTAATGATTGGCCGCACTGTACTTCTGAATATTCAGTGACTTTCAATGTTCTCGTACTCCTCCCCTTGCTGTAGATTAGTCTAAAAGAAAGTTACCTTTCAGATGCAGGTTCGTTTGTTTGGTTTCCAAAATCACCCGACTTTTTAGTTGTGTCACAGTAACGGCTGGATACTTATGCAATCGGTTACGCAATCAACACTGTTGGGAGGGTTTTAAAATGTATTTCACTATAGATGATAGAATTAATGCCCTTAAATTTGTAATTTGTTACAGGTCCTGTTAAACACTTTGGGTTACTTTGATAATATTGTCTTCTAGAGTCACTCTAAATGTACATTGACACTAGTTGAAGAGATTCGGGCTTTAAGTGTACGTAAACAAAAAGAAGCGTCATGTTTTTTTTTTCTGGCAAAACGGATTAAAAGCCAATTTTTCGACAGCATCGAGTCGACTGAAAACCACCCAAAAAATAAACCTGTGCGTTTTCAGTTCCACAGTAGAGCATTTTGTCTTCACGTAGTTTCTGAAGTGCATTTTGTTGCAACTAATCCTCTTAAAAACAGCACCAGAAAAGGCGTTTTTTAAAGCAATCCCTTCAAAGTGCTCTTAATTTAAGAATACAGCTATATTCTGGTAACTACTTTCTAAACTGGAACTGGAACTACTACATATGTTCTGTTAAATCCCAACAGACCAATCAATTTTGAAGTCAAACAGTATAAACTTGTATAATCAACTAATTGCGCTTTATTTGTGTAACTCTGTACAGACCTGTCCTCACTTCGACATAAAAGAGTCTGTTTGTTTGTGACAAAACATGAAAAGGTCCAGCTGGGGTGAAGTGTTTTTATAGAACTGAAGCTGTTATTTTCTCAGTGGATGCGGGTGATTTTCTCTCCTGTATTGTCTGTCTGCATTGTGCCCCGTGCAGGTGGTCCATAATAGCAGAAATTACTGTGAGATCAGGAGCGAGGTGACTCAAGGTTCTGGTGGCAGGAGTCTCCACTGTTGATTTTGAAACTCAAGCTACCTGCAGGGGTGACTCATATCTGTCTAGCAGCCCTGCAGAAAGGAACTGCATCCATCCACACATAATGAGATTTCAGCTGCATTAACCTACTGCAAATGAACAGCCTCCAGGACTTAACCAGCGCTATCAGAACACTAGGAAATATCTGTGGGTGAACTGACTGATGGCTGTACCGGTAAACAAACAACAAAAAAAAAATCCTTTCTTCTGTCCCCCTCCCGTTGTCTGTTTTCGCAGTACGTTTTCTTCTGTCTAAGAAACGGCCAAAACCCTCACCTAACCATGGTGCACCACTCCACCGTCAGCAAATATCAAGAGGAGCAGGGTCGAATGTGCAGCCAGGTCTACAAGAGCCGCTCCGTGTCCAGACCTCCTCCGCTGCCGCTGAAGAAGGTGAGAGTTCAGCTGTCGTCGGACATTAACAGAGCAGTCTCTTTCTGCTTTTTCTTTGCCTACGTGTTCGCATCGCAGCCGTTCCTCGGCCGGAGCGGCGGCGCGCTCGAAACAGAATGTAGATCATTTACAGCCTCGTGTTATCTGCTCTGGAGTTGCATTTTCACAATCACAGCTTTTCTCTGATGTTCTTCGTCATTAAAAAATGTCACATCTGAACAGTCGAAAACATTATCAAAGTGTTGAAGTGAAGACCAAACTCACCTTGAGAATTGCCTTTCTCTGTTATTGTTTTTTATTGTTTTACAGCTTTTATTATTTTGCTTGTACATCACTTATTTTTAAACGTCCTTCCCAAAACATTCGATTGGCTTTGAGCTGCAACCATCACTTATTTTCGTCGTCGATCAATCTGTTGATTGTTGTCTCGATTAATTGATTAGTTGTTTATGTAAAATGATACCCTCAAATGTCATGTTTTGGTCCACAACTCAAATATATTCAGTTTACTGTCATAGAGGAGTAAAGAAAGCAGAAATTATTCACATTTAAGAGGCTGGAGTTGGAGAATTTAGATTTTTTTTTTCTTAAAACAATGAATTGATTATCAATAAAGTTGTCGATCAGTAATGGATTAATCACAGCTCTTGACTGGATCAGATTGGAACTTTTTGTCAGTTTCTAGCAGTTTCTATGTTTGTTCCCTCTGTCGTGAGTTTTCATTGATGTAATTCGCTCTTTTGTCAAATTACAAAACAGGAAACGGTAACAAGAGTTTCACCATTTAACGCTGTAAGGATGGATGCAGTTTTGTTTAATGATGTTGTAGTAAAATGTCCTCCTTTCTGTCTCCTTTCCGCAGCAGAATACCTCCTCTTTGTGGTCCATCAATGAGCCTTTCTACATTCACCTGCTGCAGGGCAGCCGAGTCAATGCAGACGAAGGAATGAAGGTTGGTGTGGTTTTGCGTGGGTTTCTCTCACTTTGCTGCTCAATGAAATGTGGCATTCAGTTGTTTACCAATATCTCAATTTCAGTTGTAGGAGCAGCAGGGTTTGACATGTAAATGACAAGGGGTCACATGGTCCAGACCACACGTTTCCCATAATTCATCAAGTCGGTTGGCTCAAACTTCAAAACAGGAAGTGGGGAGGGCCTATCTGGTTTTTACGTCTCATTCTGAGGCCTGGGTTCTAAGAAAAAAGACAGACTTCACGCTCTCTCTCTCCCTCTCAACGCAGTTCTTTTTTTAAAGGCGGCGCATGCATTTTGTTACTATTGCGTGTGGGCTCAGGTCTATCTTGACATCTGAGTTGCGTTGTTGTGTTGGCTCAAAGGGTGATGTCTCTCTGTAAATTAGCCAGAGGTGTGTCAGAATATCCAGACACGCTCCACGTTCACTTTTTCCACATCTTGTTTTGCAATGTCAAAGTTTTTTGTGTGTTTTTTTTGTTTTGTTTTTGTTTAGTTTTTTTTTTTAGGTGATTTGACAAACAGGAAAGAGAGGGAGAGCACGAGGAGGGAATTCTGTTAATGTGTGTCTGTGAAATCCAGTTTCATAACTAACTATGTTACTGTTTAGATGGGTTATTAAGTGCAAGTCCACTTCCGGCTGCTGCCTCAGAGCACATCATGAGTCATGACAAATTTGTCCTGTGACACAGTCGACAACTGGCAGTCAAAGGTTTAAAACGGTTTAAAAGCCTCTCATACGCTTGTGAAAGATAGCGTCAGAATACCTTCAGTCAACAAAGGACCTTCATGTTTTTATTACAGTGTTGAATTAGAGTCTCCTGGTTGTTTTGACAGACTCACTCTTATCAGAAGACGTCGTGACCTGCTAACGTCCTGAATGTATAGACAGGTTGACTCATAGCTTGAGTGACACAGGAAACTCTGAATCATCTTGTAAAATCTGTAAATCATCCCCAAACAAGCTTCCTCACACTTCTGCTCAACTCTTCCAACCCACATGCGATTGCCTTCCACCTTTCTAAACAGTGCTATGTCCGTTTGTCTCCCCCCCTCCTGCAGCTCGTGGTTCAGGCGGGTCTGTTCCACGGCAGCGAGCTGCTCTGTAAAGTGGTGACGAGCTCGGAGGTGACGGTGTGCTCTGAGCCGCTGTGGGACCAGAAGCTGGAGTTTGACATAAACGTGGCCGACCTGCCTCGCATGAGCCGCCTGTGCTTCGCTCTCTACGCTGTCATTGAGAAAGCCAAGAAGCCCCGCGGCACCAAAAAGAAAAATAAGAAAGCGGTGAGTCCGTCACGTCGCTTTGGGGCCTTCAGTGTACAATTTGTGACCGAGCGGGCAGGTGTTTCAGTGCTTGTGAATTTGTTAGTGTGCACAAACAGACCTGTTTCCTCTCCAGCGTGTAGTGCGTGTGTGCTGTGTGGGTGTGTTTTTGCTGCTACGTCTGGTTGTGCAAGTGTGTTCAGTGGCAAGGCTGCGGTTAACATTTCATCCGCTTCTGTTCTTTTATCTGTGCATCAGTCCAAGTGAGGAAGGAATTGGCAAACATTTTCAAGGAATTCTAAATTCATCTCCGTACACAGTCGCAGCACTCCCACCCACTGGGCATTTTACTTTTCATTTTACTTCCCTTCTAGAGTTTAGCGTGGAGACGATGCAGAGCAAAAAAACGGACACCTGGGACTTAAAAATGAATAGAGACGCAGAGGAACTTCACTTTTTCATTCATTCCATGTAACCTCAGAACATATATATATATATATATATATATTGAAAGGAATCCAGGTTTATATAGCCACGAATGTGCTGGAGTAAAAGAAACGTGATAAAATACACAAGCGATAAAAGGCGGTTCAAGAAATGATAAAAGCTTAAGAGTAATGGCAGTCGGTAAAATACAAAACAACAAAAGAATCAGCTGCAAGAAAAGCTAATAAGTAAAATGTGGTGGAATTAAAGATTTTAAATAAAGGATGAAAATGAAGTGAGTTTAAAACCTTTCTGCAATTTGTTCCAAGTTGCGGAAAGATATTAAGCGCTGTTCACAAAGCACTTAATATCGGCTACACATTTGCAGACACACAAGTCTATCTAGGATCTCTCAAACGTTATCAGATCCATGACTAATATATGTACCGCAGGCCAGTGGTGTTTTATGTTTTAAACAGATAAGATCTCTGTCCAACTGTGATAACGTATTATGTTGTATGCATTATATGTTACACTTGAACTATACTCTACTTAAGCATAAAAACTGTCATCAACAAACCTATCGTCAGCTGCCTTTTTTTTAGTGTGGTTCTACAGGGGACAGTGTTAATGAGTGGGGTCCAGGTTCTGATTTCTTTCAGCCACCGGGTTGGGTTTTAAGGAAATAGCTCAATGGGATATCTTTATATTTCTACAGAAAGTCAACAGCGCAAAGTTGCTTCAGTGCGAGAAGATGTAGCATAACACAAAAAAGACTGCGTCGTCAGCGCAAAAGTGGAGGCAAAAAGTGGCGCAGACATAGTAAATAAGTGATGCCACGTAAGATGTTGATATGAGAAAGTCAGATCCGTAGTTTGAGTCCTGCAAAGCAAATGTAAATGAAAACAGATTTGAGTTAGAGCTAATGCACTGACATCACATCTTTACAGACTTTACAGTTGATTACGTCTAATCTGACACAGTTACTGCGTGAATATCAAATGTCACCGTCATGAACATTGATATTATTCCAGCTGCGACCTTTGACTATTTCTTGATTGTTTTTGTATTTTTTATTTTTTTTTGTGCAGTGGTGGAAAGTCGTGCAACCTCTACTCCGTTACATCTCATGGTGGCAAATGTTCTACTTTTTCCTGCGCTACGTTTTTCTGGCGGCTTTAGCTACTTATCAGATTTTTCATCCCCTTCCTGTGCAGTGAAAACCACATATCTCCAAATGTGTTGATTTTTGCTGCTCTTTGTGATGAACTGAAGGATAAAAATAAGAATCCTCCTTCTTCTTAAGTTAAATAACCTTTAAGAACTCGCTTGGATTTGTTGGAAAATGCACGATTTGTTGAAAAAGGCATACTGTGATTTCGATTTGAGCACATGCACAGATTTCTTATTTAGAAATGCACGTACAAACTTAAACTAACATAAAAAAATCTTCATTTTGCTTGCTTTACCCAGTACCTCTCACTGAATCCAACATATCGCCATACAGCAGAGGTTGTGTTTATTTTATTTTCCATTTCTGCCGTTAGAAAATCTGGACCTTTTAAATTGCAGGCTTTTACGATCATGTAAATGCACGGGCTGATATCGCGACAGTGATTTGATTAACCGTGCGACTCTAATCGTCACAAAGCACAAAACGGGCCTGTATTTTCAGCTCACGAAAGTTGACTTTTCACAGATACGTGGTTCTCACAGGACAGCGACGCTACAAACGTGATGATCTTACAGAATATGACGCGTGGGTGGAGATTAAACTACCAACAGTAAATACAAGAGTTGAAATGAGCTCAACATCAAACATGTACCGCAGTAAAATAAATCAAAAACACCATATATATATATATATATATATAACAGTAAAACATTAACAGGGACATTTTACTGCACAATGACTTCTTTACATCTTTTACTCTTTGTTTTGAATGAAGACCAGGTCCTTTTACTTCCTCTACTACTAGTTTTATACACAGTATTACAGCAGTAGTACTGCACTGTGAGGCAGCGAGTAGTACTGCACTGTGAGGCAGCGAGTAGTACTGCACTGTGAGGCAGCGAGTAGTACTGCACTGTGAGGCAGCGAGTAGTACTGCACTGTGAGACAGCGAGTAGTACTGCACTGTGAGACAGCGAGTAGTACTGCACTGTGAG
>JAPQRN010002145.1:0-10176 GCA_037367275.1 Coranthus polyacanthus | reverse complement strand
ACAGGTCGCCAGTTCATCGCAGGGCCGACATGTAGGACGAACAACCATTCACTCTCACATTCACACCTATGGGCAATGTAGAGCGACCAATTAACCTATGTAACCCGTTAAGGTGCATGTTTTTGGACCGTGGGAGGAAGCCGGAGCACCCGGAGAGAACCCACGCAGACATGGGGAGAACATGCAAACTCCACACAGAGAGACCCAGGACCTCCTTGCTGTGAGGCGACAGTGCTAACCACTGCACCACCGTGCCGCCCAAATAGAGAAGCAACAGATGCAAAATACATGAAAGTTGGTTTTGGGTCATAGAGAGCTGTGTGTGCGCAAGTCTCTGCTAATTAAAGACACACAAATTAAAATGTTGGCCCTCTCCATCTGTATATGTAAAAGGATATCCTCAGTGTAACTCATAAATAGCTACATCAATCTATATGAGACTTGGTTGGTATATATTGACTGAATGAATATCTGGAATCCTGTAGTTTTTGCCCTAAGAAATTCATTAATATTTTTAATTATGTTCAGTCTAACTGCCACCTAGTGACTACTCTAGAAGGTTTCGCTTTTTGTGTAGTAGAGGACCATGAACTTGCATCATTCCCTTGCTGTATGTATCTACAGTTGTGCTTATAAGTTTACATACCCTTGCAGAGTTTATGATTTCTTGGCCATTTTTCAGAGAATATGAATGATAACACAAAAACTTTTCTTTCACTCATGGTTAGTGGTTGGGTGAAGCGATTTATCATCAAACAACTGTGTTTACTCTTTTTAAATCATAAAGACAACAGGAACTACCAAAATGACCCTGATCAAAAGTTCACATACCCCAGTTCTTAATACCTTGTATTGCCCCCTTTAACATCAATGACAGCTTGAAGTCTTTTGTGGTAGTTGTAGATGAGGCTCTTTATTTTCTCAGATGGTAAAGCTGCCCATTCTTCTTGACAAAAAGCCTCCAGTTCCTGTAAATTCTTGGGCTGTCTTGCATGAACTGCATGTTTGAGATCTCCCCAGAGTGGCTCAATGCTATTGAGGTCAGGAGACTGAGATAGCCACTCCAGAACCTTCACTTTATTCTGCTGTAGCCAATGACAGGTTGACTTGACCTTGTGTTTTGGATCGTTGTCTTTTTGGAACGTCCAAGTATGTCCCATGCGCAGCTTCCGGGCTGTTGAGTGCAAATTTTCCATGCAGCCCATTTTTCTTCAAGTGCCTCCTTATTGTGCATCTTGAAACAGCCACACCACATTTTCAGCTGAAGTTATTTGTGGATTTTTCTTTGCATCCCGAACAATTTTCCTGGCAGTTGTGGCTGAAATGATTTTTGGTCTACCTGACTGTGGTTTGGTCTCAACGGAATCCCTCATTTTCCACTTCTTAATTAGAGTTTGAACACTGCTGATTGGCATTCTCAATTCCTTGTATATCTTTTTTATACCCCTTTCCTGTTTTATACACTTCAATGACCTTTTTCCGCAGATCCTTTGACAGTTCTTTTGCTTTCCCCATGACTCAGAATCCAGAAATGTCAGTGCAGCACTGGATGAAAGATGCAAGGTTCTGTCAGGAGCCCAGAAACTCACCGACCTTTTATACACACACACTGATTACAAGCAAACAGATCACAGGTGAAGATGGTTACCTTTAGAAGCCATTCAAACCTGTTTCTGTTAACTTGTGTGCATGTTCATTCATTCATTCATTATCTGTAACCGCTTAATCCGCTTGGCCTGTGTGCATGTTATCAGGCCAAAATCACCAGGGTATGTAAACTTTTGATCAGGGTAATTTTGGTAGTTTCTGTTGTCATTATGATTTAAAGAGTAAACACAGTTGTTTGATAATAAATGGCTTCACCCAACCACTAACCATGAGTGAAAGAAAAGTTTTTGTGTTATCATTCATATTCTCTGAAAAATGGCCAAGAAATCATAAATTCTGCCAGGGTATGTGAACTTATGAGCACAACTGTACCTCTCATACAGGTCATGCTAGCATTTTAACTTGTGTTTAGCAGGAAAGTCTGTTAAAAAAAGGACAAAATAGAAGGTGTGTGTTTATTTTCATGTGGCTTTGTGACTGCAACAGTGACTATCTAGTGCTTGCCCCTGGATATATTAGCCATTATCTGTTTGTATTTTATTCTGACATTAATAAAATTTGGAAAGAAATTCAGATCAGTCATGTTTCTATACCTATTCATTTCATTTTCATATAATTAATGCTGTTAGGACTCAAAGCTTATTAATTCCATTTAAAATTGTTGCTTTTTTGAACATTGTGTCTGTGTGTGACCATCAGAACTCACAGGGTTTGCATCCCCTTGGATGTATTTTCATTTAGCCATTTGCTGTCAAAATAGTTAAATTCACATGGCTACAGTATGTTACAATTTGTTAAAATGAAGAGGGAATAAATAAAGTGTGTTAAACATTTTATCACAGCTATCTGTTCTGATCATATACAGTGCTTAACAAATGTATTAGACCACCACCCAATGTAAGGTTTATGCCACAACTGCCCTAAATTAACAGCACTGGTAATTACCAAAATCATTTTTTATATTTCTGTAATGATTAATACATCAGTATGTAGAAGCTCTTTAACCAAAATTATATTTTTAATGGCAGCACGGTGGTGCAGTGGACAGTTAGCACTGTTGCCTCACAGCAAGGAGGTCCTGGGTTCGAACCCAACACCGCCGGCTGGGGCCTCTCTGTGTAGAGTTTGCATGTTCTCCTCGTGTCTGTGTGGGTTCAGGTTAAATACGTTAATTGGTAACTCTAAATTGCCCATAGGTGTGAATGTGAGAGTGAATGGTTGTTTGTCCCCTATATGTCTGAAAATCATGGCCTCAGATTTGGAGGTGCTGATCCTCATCCCCACCGCTTCACACTACAAACCGTCCTAGTGCAAGCTGGAGGTCACAGCTTGATGAGGCCAACAGGACCACATCATCCGCAAAAATTAGAGATGTGATCCTGAGGCCACCAAACCAGAAACCCTCCATACCCTGGCTGTGCCTAGAAATTCTGTCCATAAAAATTATGAACAGAATCAGTGACAAAGGGCAGGCCTGGTGGAGTCCAACCCGCACTGGAAAAAAGTCTGGCTTACTGCCGGCACTGCGAATTAAGCTCTGATTCTGGTTGTACAGGGAACGAATGGCCCAGAGCAGCGGGCCACAGACCCACCACAGGACACCATGGGGCGCACGGTCAAATGCCTTCTCCAGATCCACAAAGTACATGTGGACTGGATGGGCAAACTCCCATGCACCATCTAGTACCCTGAAAAGGGTAAGAGCTGGTCCAGTGTTCCACGACCAGGACAGAATCCGCATTGTTCCTCCTGAATCTGAGGTTCAACTATCAGCCAGACTCTCCTCTCCAGTACCCTGTAGTTAGAACACACCCTCTGGTCCCCCTTCTTAAAAAGGGGAATGGTCTGCCAAGCCAGAAGCACTATCCCCAACCTCCATGCAACGCTGAGAAGGCATGTCAACCAAGACAGCCCCCCACCATCCAGAGCCTTAAGGAACTCAGGGCAGATCTCATCAAGCCCTGGGGCCCAGCCACCGAGGAGTTTCCCGACTACCTCGGAGACCTCAGCCACAGTGATGAACGAGTCCCCCTCCGAGTCCCCAGGCTCTGCTTCCTCTACAACATGTCTGTGGGGTTGAGGAGATCCTTGCAGTATTCCTTCCATCATCCAATCCATCCAGTGAGCCAGCTCAAATTTGGGTATGAAAAAATGAATTCAGTTGGAAATTCCTCATTCCTGTTCAAAATGGTAAAACGTAGAGAGCTCATTGAAAATGAAAGAGTCCACATTACAGCACTTCATGATGCTGATATGTTTTCTCCTTTTTATGACAGGTGGTCTAATAAATTTCTTATGCTCTATAAATTCTTACAAATGACAGACTTACATAAGATTCTGCACAGCTCTAAGTACTGGTTAACCTTGCATTTCTGTAAGTCTATGTGATGTAGCATATAGGAATGAAGAGGAGTATAGAACTCATAAACATGAAGTCTTTGTCAACACAACAGTAAACATGGGAAATTTACTAGCAGTCATTCAAATAGGTTTAGTGTCTCTTAAACTCTCAGCAAATGTCACAAAGTATTTGCGATACATATAAAGTAATGTCAAGTCCATTACAAGGATGATTTTGAAAGGTATTATCACCCAGCTGCTGCCTTAATCACTCTATGAGAGCAGTGGCTATATCTTTAATCAGCCTTTCCAATCCCATCCCGATATGTTCATCTGCCAAACAAAAGTCCAACCCGTTGCTATGTGAGCCTTTAGAGACTTGTCCATTTTATGTTTTAAGGGGAAGGAACCAGGCTGTTGTCAGGATATTTCAGCTTCTGCAAAAGCCATTCCAAAAGCTACAGACAGCAAATATCCCCAGCAACCCTTAATGAAAATACATTGTGGAAAGGGAAATACATATTGTGCCAGATTAGTGTTATGATTAGCTAACCAATTATCAACACAAACAGGCAATGAATCCTCTACATGTGTTCATGCCACTGGGGTCTCTTGCTCAGCAGAGGCTGCTTCCTCCTGCCTTCACTTCTATAGCAACGAGTAAGCAAAGCCATCTCTGATTTCACAGCTCCATTGTTTGATTTCCCATTTTAAGTGAGAGACCTGGTGTGGCCTCAATATATTTTATAGCAACACTTTGAGGGCTAGGCACATTTTCAAACAGTTATTTTACTACCTTCTCTGCATCATTAATTAGGAAAGTGAACTTACTGGGTTTTTAATATATTCAATAACAAGGCAATAATTTGATCAAATATCATGATCTTATAGCTTTCTGTAGCTGTTTCAGTTCTGAAAAAGGAGAAATACGAATCTTCCTCAGCCCAGCTGGAAAGTTGGAATGGAAACCACCTGTGTTTATCTGACATTCCAATTGCTCAACGGTACAGTGTGGCTGGTTTGTGACCTGATTACCTTGTGCTATAAAGGATTATCTTGTCTGTTTATGAAATTATGAAATTCTTAAACAGCTTCACACAACTCATTTTCCAGTGATGTAAGCATCTTGCCTCTTCTCTTCTGCTCATCAAACTTCTTCCAGATGTACACTCTGAACATGTACTCATGTCTACTTCACAAATGATTTTAAGTGAATGACTGATTATTTTGACATGTCAAATATTGTAGACATGGGTTTAGGGGACTACATAATGTAAATTATCGGTTCATACTCAAGTGAAATTATGTAAGAAAACTATTTTTCTTGAATCATTCAATCATCAAATTAATTTAATCTTTTTTTTTTCTTATTGTATTGCATTATAAACTTCTAGTTGCACAAATTTTATTACAATTCTCTGTTTAATGACACCTTTTCATGTGGAGGTACATATTAGGAGACCTCCATTTGTAGGCTAGCTGCATTAGTCCTGCGACATATAATATGTTGGTGACAATGTAAAAATGTAGTGCTTATAACAATGGTTTGCGGAACCCAGAGAAAATATTACTAATAGGCAATGCTTAATTTGTAAATTAGGAGGTCCCGGGAACAGAGAGGATGCTGTTTCGGTGGGTCAGAGGGAGAGAAAAAGTCAAAACTTAAGTGTCATCACGAAGCATTATTTATCAGCATTTGCATTCCACCTTTTGATGATCAATAGAGCCATTAATATTCCAAACAATTACCGGATGAGCAACGTTAGGGTTAGTATGTGTTAGTATGTGATGAGTATGTACTGCCACAAGTCATGAGCCTTTGGTGTCTGTTTTCAACAGAGTACCCCTAAAGTGTCAATTTTCGAAACACAGTATAGACCGAAGTCAGTGTAAGTCCTTAGATGTCATAAATAAACCGTGGTGGAACACCAACGTTTTTGGACTTAAACACAGACCAGCATTTATGTCGTATATCACTGGATTATTTTGCTGCAACGCAAGTGCTAACAGGAGTCAGAAACATCATATTTCTTTAATATTAGGATGACTTTATTGGCTCCCTCTAAAATGTAGATTAGAATTTAAAATCCTCCTGTTACCATACAAAGCCCTTAATAATAAAGCTCTGTCCTAGATCAAATCTAATTAACCCAAACAGACAACTTCACTCTCAGAGTGCCGGTTTACCTGTGGTTCTGAGAGTTTCTACAACTAGACTGGGAGGCAGAGCCTTAAATTATCAAGCTCCTCTTCTGTGAAACCAGCTCCTAGTTTGGGTCTGGGAAGCAGACAAAGCATATAGTTAGGGCTGCGCCTAATGAATCCTGGCATTGTCATCTTGGAATATGCCCGTGCCATCAGGCAAGAAAAAAATAATTGATGTACAAACCTGGTCTTTCAGTATATTCAGGTTGTCATAGCTGAACCTAGACCTGACCAACTGAAGCAACCCCAAGTCATCACACTGCCCCCACAGGCTTGTGTGGTAGGCTCTAGGCATGATGGATGATCACTTTATCCACCTCTCTTCTCACCCTGATGTGCCCATCACTTTGGAACAGGGTCAATCTGGACCACATGACCTCTTTCCATTTCTCCACAGTCCAATCTTTATGCCCTGTAGCAAATTGAAGCCTCACTGATGAGTGGTTTTCTTAAGACTACAGAGCTGTTTAGTCCCACTCCCTTGAATGCTCTTACTTTCACAATTAAACATAGCTGTGCGATGGCAATTCTTTACCATTTGATTTCACCAAACGTTTAAATGATCTCACTCATTCAAGATCTTTTTTCCAACCACATTTCTTCCTTGAAGATGATGGTTCACTACTATCCTTCCAGGTTTTAATAATGCGTTGGACAGTTAATGTCCAACACTTAATTTAATTTCAGTAGTTTCAGCATCTCCTTAGTTGTTTTCTTTGCTTGATGTAGGCCAATAAGTTGACCCTTCTGAAACAGTCTCACATCTTATCCACGACAATGGGATAGGTTGAATAACTTGTCGCCAGTTGAAACATCACTGCAAAAAAACATTTTGGGCTCTTACCTATGTCCTTAGTTAAATCCAGGTAGGTAGTTTTTGGCCAGACAGCCAGCATATGTTACCATTATATGTCATTAACTTTGTGTCTTCCTTCTCCTTTTTCTTCTTTTTCTCTCTCCTCTTTCCACTCCCCCCAACCGGTCGAGGCAGATGGTCACCTAGCCGGAGCCTGGTTCTGTTGAAGATGTTTTTTTTTCTGTAAAGGTAAAGGTTCTCTGAGGTTTTGATAGGTTTCTTCTCTGTGTAATATTTTAAGATCTGACCTTAATTTGTGAAGTGCCTTGAGATAACCATGTATTGTGATTGGTGCTATATGAATAAAATTGAATTTGTTTTTGCATTTTCTCTCTTTGTCCCCAACCCTTTTTTAACCCTTACCAAGGTAAGTTAACCTACCCTGTGTGTCAAAATGTGATGCCCTGCCAAGCATCAGTATGTGACAAGTTGGGAGTGAGAATGTATGGGAGTGAAATAGACTGGACAGATATTTTAATAAGCTGAGTCAAGCCAAAGCTCAGCCTGTGTGGGTCACATGTCACACTGTGTGGTGTTCACAGTCTTTTTACATAGGAATGGTGTTCATATTTCTTGAATTAAATTACTATACAGAAAATGACTTTAGCTTATTGGTAGTTTGGTTTTCAATTATATTATCTTAAAATGCAAGTCTATTTTTATTGCTATAACTGTTGCAGTCTCATTCACTAACTTGAGTAGTTACAGTACTGTGGAGACAGTAGTCGCAGTGCATGCATGAGAGTAGCACAGTGGTGAACTGTTCTTACACTATGCTGCATCTGCAGGTGGAAGATATCACTGAAATTAAATTTGAACGTCCAACAGCTCTAAAGGGCAGAGGGTCTTTGGTCAGTCACTGTTTGTTTACATCGCCATTGCCATATATAACCTAGCATAGTCTCCCCCTTTTCGTGGATGGTAGAAAATGCAGCCTGTTGATTAGTTTTCAAAAGTAATACATTGGAAAGCCAGACTTGCAATTGTACTGTTATATACTGGTATGTTGTTTATGTGGCATTCAAACAAACTTAAGCCTCCTGTTATGTTCTGGTCAAATTCACCTGCTTACTTCTTCTTTCTTTGTAAATGGGAGACATATGGTATTCCCTACTCCTTCTCTGGATATTCCATTCAAAACTCATACAGACGCGTTATAACACGAGACAAGGTGTGAACCCAAATGCAACACTCAGGAGACCAGGGATATACTGACAGGAGATTTATAGGCAAGGCTCGATAGGGGACCCGCAGCTCCTCGTGCTGTGGCCGGCGGAGGACTGAAGTGGCAAGTCGGGGCCGACAAGGGACCGGGCGTGGAGGAACACTGACGGTTGGGAGGTTTCACTCACGTCGTGTAGTGGCGGCCTCTCACTGCTGACTGGTGTCTGCCAGGAGGCGTCAGGGATGCCGGGTGCAGGGCTCGATGTCCGAAGCCGAAGCTGGGAGTCAGGATCAGGAGAGCAGGAGAACACGGAAGTCTGAGAACCGTGACAGGATGGGTCTTCGGGGAGCAGGCTAGAATCGGCGGTCAAGAGACAGAAGGCTGGTCCAAGGTCCGGGACAAGAAGCGGGCTGGAACGTTGGGGACAGGCAAGGTCAAACACGAAGGGTCCGGTCAGAAGGAATTGCTGGAGAGTCATGCAAACACAGAGGACAATCTGGCAAGGAGTAAATGTGAGTCTTGAGTATATATCATGAGGAGCACAGGTGGAAAGAATGATGCTGATTGCAGTAGAGAGGAGGAATGAACAGGTGTGGCCAATGATCCGGATTGTGGGGAGTGAGGGAGGGATGGCAGAGTTAAAACACGTTATAGTGTTTTAACTAACAGAAATTATGTTCATATTTATATTGTTGTTTTATGTTTATAGTTTAGACACTGATGGCACCTAAAAAGACAGAAAAAAGATATCAGGGTTTGGTTTAATACAGAAAGTCCACAAAGATGTTTAAAACATTACTCAATATATTTATTACTTTTTAAACTAGACAATGATTTTTTCCTAACACTAACAAAGCACTTTTATTGTGTAAACCTCAACACTTCAGGGAGTCAGGATTAAGAAAGTCCTGGATTTTGTAAATCTACCGTCAATCCCAACCACTTCAAAAAAATGCACTAGATATTGATTGAATTGTTATCAATGGGTAATGAGGTTCAAACAATGTTTATTATGATTTTTTTTTTCTGACAACTTTTGGTTGACTAAACATGCACCGGGTCCAACTGATCTGTAGACATCATTGATTCCTACGAAATTAACACAACAGCCACTTGACGTGATTAAGTGCAGACTGAAGAGCTTTTTAATTTGGTCTGTCTTGATGATTTCATTTACAATTACTTTGTTTGTTCAAGTTACACTATGGCCCTGTTCAGACCTGCAAATAACATAAATCTTGAGTGATCAGGCTGTAAGTGGTCAGCTCTAATGCAAGGTGTGAATGCACTGAGGACGCACTGAGATGCAATCACTCAAAGGTGGTCTGGGATGCATATGTCCACATTCATGCAACAACAACATTCATTTTTTTCTCCAAGTGAGGAACTATACAGTTTGCATTTCATGAAAAATGTATATGAATGCAACATATTAAACTCCAGACTGTATATAAGAAGTGGACTGGCACTGTGAGGTCACCCATTGTTTTATTGGACTGCCCTTTGGAAGCCAGCAGGGACCATGTTTTGACAACAAGGCAGAACTGGGGAACTGCGAGGGGTGATGGGTAAGCTAGAATAGAATAGAATTCCTTTATTGATCCCCCATTGGGGTAAATTTCAACGGTTCCAGCAGCACGAGAGAATTTAACAAGTGCAAGAGAAAATAACAATAACAAATAATAACAATTGTGAGGCAATAAAAACAGTATGTACACAAAAAGATGAATGAAATATGAGTGCAAAATTTGTTGTGCAAATGAAATTTGAACAGAAACCAGTTTTGTTAACATCAGCCACTGATGCTGATGTTGTAGAGTCTTATTGCAGATGGGATGAATGCGCTACCGCAGATCATTCATCCAGCCCAAACACAACCTTCTTGCATGGTGGATGTCACAGTCTGCTGCTGAAGGAGCTGCTTATAAAGCCCCCACAGTCTCATGCAGTGGGTGAGAGCAGTTGTCCATGATGGATGTGAGCTTTGCTAACATCCTCTTCT
>JAPQRN010002144.1:0-10182 GCA_037367275.1 Coranthus polyacanthus | reverse complement strand
CACACACACACACACACACACACACACACACACACACACACACACACACACACACACACACACACACACACAAATATTAGCATTCCTTGTATAAATGTGGTGACGAGCCAACCCCCGACACGCACACGCACACACACACACATTCCAGAGAGGATTTGAACGCTTCCCAGGAGACTTCATGCTTCATTCAGACAAAAGACGGATTCCTCCTTTCAGTCACTCTCTCACACTCTCTCTCTTACAGTCTCTTACATCTTTATGCAGCTGTTTGACGGATTTCTGTCTCACTCATCAACACACACACACACACACACACACACACACAGACACACACACACACACACACAGCTGCTGCCGTCAAGTGCAAGTGTATTTTCCTGACAACTTACAGTGACAGCCACGCTGAGGTTTTTGTCACCACTTCTTCAGTGAACCCCTGAGTAAGACAGACTAGATGCACACTATGCAACCTCAGTCAGCGGACATCTTGCATTATGTTACCGCATATTATCATCTAAACCACTGAGCTACAGATGCAACCAATAATAAAGATATCAAACATGTCTTGGCTTGGGACAACAGGAAACTGTATTTAGATGGAAGGGTAAGGAGGTAAATGGAATGTGTGAATTTAATTTACACATCATGCATTCACACTCCGCACGTCAACTTCTGATCAGATGGAGCCCTGGACACATGGGCCATGCATTCAATTTTGATTTCAGTTATTAAACTTTAACAAGGCAGGGTATAACAGCATAAAAACTCTTATATAACAGCGATCAAAAGCATAAAATAAGAGCGTAATTTAAGAGCGCAGAGGATGTTTTATAGTTCTAATCATGGGAATATAAATTCCTGCACAGACAAAGTGAGTTAATGGGCGTGGGGAGATACTGTCATTGAATATATTGTCAGGGTGTGCAGGGCATCGCAGTGATGGAAGTGAAGAAGAAGGAATGTGCATCAAACCAGGGCTTGTCGACTCCAATATTACACGATAGGAAAAAAACTATCCCATCAGCCTTTAAACTGCACCTGTGGAAGTATTTGTGATCATATCTGTTTAAGTTACGTTTTGTGGTAAATCGTAGCAGGCTGTTCAGTCGAAGAATCTGATTATCTGCTGTTTTTTTCCCCAGTGCAGATACTGAGAACTCATCTTCTCTAATCTTTATGAATGTGACATGAGGCCAGGGGCTTCTGTGATGCTACAAACTAAGTCAGCGGTTTAATGACACGTTATGACCGATAACAGTGACACAGATAAAGAACCTGTATTTATTATCACGTGTGAATGATCTGTTTAGGGGCCAGCTATAATATAACAGGTCACAGTGATGTTTTCCAAAGACAAAGTCAGGGTTTTAAAAAAATATATAAATAATGTCCAATCTGACAAATGATGCGGTTTCTTTCAAATCAGAAGAGTGCAGCAGGTGCATGATGTGTACGAGACAAATAGGACGGACCGACAAATTAAATAGCAAATAAGATAATTACCTCAAAGCCACTGAGGCGCCAAAGGATCAAATTTTACTCAGGGAAAGAAAAGTCCATTTTCCAGGCAAACATGTCCGGTGAAAACTCATATTGTGATTTGCAATTGTTAATTTCAGTGCGTCTGCTCATCAATTAAAATGCACAGATTAAAACTAGCATAAAAACAGCGAAAATAAAAAAAAGTACCTCTCTCTGCTCAGTGGCACTAAATCCAAAATATCACCATACAACAGAGATTGTGTTTATTTTTCCCCCGTTTCTGCAAATACATCCCTCTAAATCCTCCTAAATCTGGACCTTTTGTGATTATATAACTGCACGGGCTGCGATTTGATTCATTATGCAGTTCTAATACTAATATGGTAATCGAACTAATTCACACTAAATTAAACGAATTATTACACAAACTAAACAGCAACAATATAACAGATGAATGTTTACTTGTTAAATATTACAAAAACAACAACAGCTGCTGCTGAAAAGGTTTGTTGAGTTCATCTGGTTTTAACAAAAATAAGATGATCATAGTGGATATAAATAGCATTTAGTCACCACAAGTGTTACGACTGCTTCTAAAAGTCTCAGCAGCTCGCTAGTTACTCATGATGAGTAAATTGTTATTTCCAGCCTGGCCTTGGTGATAACTACACCCTGACTGTCTCTCTGTCTGTCCACGTCCGTCCATGTCTGTCCGTCTGTCTGCACAGAGCTGACATGGGCGAACATTTGGCGTGTGAGGTCTGCCTTCTATTTTAACTCTGAAAGCTTTAAACCGTCTTAGATATAATTACCCTTCCCGCAATCACCCCGACTGTGTCACAGAGTCAGAGACAGCTTGGCTGACGTTTTCCTAATCAATGGGTATAAAAGATCTAAAAATATCTGTTTATAAAGTGACATTCAAATCAGTTGTCACCTACTGGAGGCGCAGCACCACAAAAAAAAAGATGACGTCCTCAAATATCTAGTTTGGTCCACAGCCCAAAGATATTCAGATTACTGTCATAGAAACCAGAAAATATCCAAGTTTAAGAAGCCGCAATCAGAAAAAGTTTCCTCTTCTTCTTAAAAATGAGTAAAAAGATAGAAGTTAGATTAATTTAATAGTTGACGAATGATCGCTGCAGCTCTAGAAATTATAGAAAGTCACCAGGCGTATGCTTTGTAACTAACAAATGCATATTTTATCAACATACATCATGCTGACTTGAACCAAAAAGTGTCGGAGTCTGATTGTCTTATCGTCCTTTTAATTGATCACAGTAACTTATCCAAGCTACAGAAAGTCAGCCGTGTGCCATGTTCTATCAAACATTAGAAGACGTTACAGATTAACTGTCAGATTCAAGTTCTTTTCTGTATACTGCATTGATGTTAAAGTCTTTTCTTTAGCGACTCAGCCGTAAAAAGAAAAAAGAACAGGAACAGAAGGAGAGAAAAAGAAAAAGGCGAAGTGAGCGGAAGTGGAGAGGTCTGTGCAGCTGACTGCATGTGTGCAGCGTCTCTGCGTTTGTGTGGGTGGCGTCGCACTCTGCAGTTGCACCAAGGTGTTTTATTATGGCTGACATTTGCTGAGCTTTACAGAAACAAACACACAAACAACACATGCTGCTTTTACACACTCTGAACCAGAAGACACACTCTGGGTCCTCATCTAACCTTTGGCTTGATATTTAGGAGACATAGTTTAATGCCCAGAACGCCGAGTGCAGCTGCATGTGGGTGTGTGTGGTCATACCTCTCTGTGTCGGGGGGTCACACAGGACCGGGGGAGCCTCGATAAAGGACGTCTAGCGGAGACACGAAAAGAGAAAAGAGAGAGGCAACGTCAGAAGACTTTTCAGTCCACAGACAAACACAAAGGCTCTTTGTGGACGGCAGAAGACACACTAATACAGACACACTAAACACAACCAACGGGGTGCACACTTCCACACCTCTATACTCTGGTTAGACATGTACGTTTCCTGGTGTAGTCGGCACATTTGGCTTTCTGTTACGTCATTATCAAACGTTAGTCTGTAGTCACTGCTGACAGAATCCTTCAAAACACATCGACGTTCTGCAATTTTCCCGTTTTTATGTGTTACATATGATCAATTTGTAGTTTTAGGACTTAATTACGGTTACATTTTCAGGTGTGGCGGGTTCTTCTCCTCTTGTATTTCCCTTTGTATCAGCAATCAAAAAGTCAACTCCCTTATTTACAACAGAAGTATGTACTGTATTACTTATATAACAGAAGTACATATCTGCTGCAAAGTACTCACTACTTAGGTGATACTTCGTCTAATACTGTCGTAATGAATTGAACACACACACACACACACACACACAGTATCAAATTTTGGGAAATTTTCCTATGTGTCCACAGCCAGGGCTGTTACGATCGTTTTTTTTTCGAAGTTTTGTTTATGATTAAATGTCGAACAAATAACTGATTCGTGATCTATCGTTTTTGTTCGTTTGATGCCACTACAGTATAAACCTAATAATAAACCCCTTATGAAGAGGAAAAAGAAGAAGAGCCATTTATAGGCACGTCAGTAATAAGTGATTTCTGTTTGCCTTTTAACTTCGTAAACAAATGTTGCCCAGGGCAGATATGACATAAAGAACTAAAACAATATACAAAGAAGTTACTGATAGTGTCAACAGACATAAATGCAGTCAGTTGGATATTAAAAGCATATATCAGCCCTTAAAAAGTTCACTATTGGTCGAACTTTAACTAAAAGTTAAGTTCCTGGTGCTAATTCTCCACACAAGTACCATTAAACCACAGCAGAAGAAAGGGGTTGTCAGTCAGTGGAAATAAGAACAGAAATACGACAAGTTTCATCAAGCTTTTTTATGCAACAATTATGCAAAATGATGGCAGTCGGTTCAAATAATCATAATCAAGTGGTTATGTAATCATTGTGACAGGCCTATGAACAGCATGAAGTGCCATATTGAACAATGTTTTGTTTAACATCTGGGAGTATCTCCACTGAAACACATACTGGCATCGAAATGGAAAATGTTTCATTCATATTGATGACATGAAGTCTACACACACTTCAGTCTCCATGATACAAATGAATGATGTTCAGGCTCATAATTATTTTATCTCTTTTCACTACAAGGTGGACTGCATGTGTGTGAATTAGGGGGAATCTTAATCGTAATCACAATGGCAGCCTTTTGCAATTGTATAATTGCAAAAGGCTGCCATTTAAAAAAGGTCCAGATTCAGGGTAATATAATTGAAGAAATGGAAAATAATTAAACACAACCTCTGTGCAGAGAGAGCTACTGTGTAACACCACACCATTTTTTGTATTTTTTAAGTTCTTGTATTTTTTAATGTATTTTTTTATGCTTGTTTAAACTTGTCTGTTTGACGTGACATATCTAAATGAGTAACACGTAAAAACCAAGCGCTCAGACTCAAATCGCAATATTTCCCACAATAACCGAAATGCGACTCTTTCACCAAATCGCGCCGCCCTAGTGTGAATGTGTGTCAGGAGGCTGTTACATCAACACAAGACCACCCAAACACTGCAACCGTGCATTAACAGACACCACACACAGTCTCATCAGGACATAAAACCTGAGAGGCAAAGGGTCCGAGAACAAACATTACTCTCTCTGTTTCGCACAAAACACACCTGCTCATAGGAATCAGCAGTAACACACGCAGACTGTACAGCTGAATTCATAGCTCAAAAAAAAAAAATCACTCTGTAACACCTCCACCCTCCGCTCAGGACTCACCGAGTGTCTCTGCAGACTAAAAGTTGGGAAACGGGACAGAAGACGTGCTACAATAAAGACACCGAAACAGAGGCAGGCGTCAGGCAGGCGAAGGGGCACTAAAGAGGGGTAAGAGGGTGTTTACCACCCTGTGTACACCACACACACACCAGGCACGCCACATGACCACATCACCACTTGCAGCTGCTCTCTATTCTCACAGCCCTGACAGGACTTGACCAGTGTGTGGTTTGTGTGTGCGTGCATGTGTGTGTGTTGTATACTGTACACTGTAACTTTAGACACTGACGTTGCTGAAATACCTGAGCTCTATTTATCCTCTAAACGACCCTTTACTGTAACACACAGAACAGATGAGGCTCATTTGTCTGACCTACAAATCCCACTGAAAGCTCGGCAGCAACGTCGTAAATTCATTTATTAAGAAGTTGAGGTTTCAGGTTTATGTAGAGTTGATTACGTCAAAGGTCCTGAAACATGTGAGACATAAAGGAGACCAAATAAACCATCATTTGGTTTTAAACGAAAGATGGAGACATTCAGATGTGGTTTCCACTGAATGAGGGATGCATTTTGTCTGCTGACTGAAAATATAATCTATACTGTAAAAAGTTTGATTCAATATGCATTCTAACAAAAAGGAATAACAAACTAATTACATTTCCATCTAAAATGCTACATGATGGTCTTGATAAAGCCAATCAACTTTATGTTTTTAAATTTCTAATTAATATTAAAAGTCAAATAAAAAACAAATATCACCAACCTTTCTTGGAGCCTCTTTTCAACTCCAAGCAGGTTAAATCGAAAGTAAAACCTCTCCGGTCTCTGACTCCTGACCTCTGATCCTCACGCTGCCAAAGAGACAGCCCGGCTCGCCCGTTACGACCCCCGGGTTGTCACCAGGCAGGTAAAAACAGAAGCAAGGCATCTCTGGTTACACACTTAAGATGGACATTCAGGATGCCGTGGGTGCCTCGAGGGCCCGTTCACACTATGAAGTGTGTTTCTGAGGTGGAGCCGTGGTGGAGTCTGGTGTAAAAGTCTCACAGGTCTGAGAAGTCCTAAAATACCTGCGTTACCAGACTCAAACCTAAGCTAGACTTTTCTATTTAAAATAAAACAGAAAAGCAAGAACACAATGAGGATTTGAAACAAATTCACACAAATTGGACTCAGACTGGTCAGTGTGACTTTGATGTAAATCCCTTCCCTATAAACTTATTTTTGAGCTAAAGTTATTTATTAAATGAGGAAAAAATTAAGACAGTTTTGGCACTTTGTTCGGGCCTTGAACTTGGCCAAAGTTTAAACGGGGCTTTTCCCACAGCTCAGCGCGATGTCTCATAGTGTTATTCATAGCATTATACTTCAGTTTGATGTGTTTTTCTCATAGGCTTGTTATAGTAACTTATTGACCACAACTACAGTCGAGCCGTCCGTCAGGAAAAAAGTATGTTTTCTTCAATAAACACAAGCTCAGAAAGCGTGAATCAACAGGCGAGTGAGCTTTCAATCAAAGCTCGACACAGCAGACATCCAAGCCTTCTACTGGCCCAGAAATCTTATGAACGGAGCAATAATTTACAAAAGAACCACCAGCCCAAGGAAAGCGAATCAGACCCTAATGACTCCTGGACAAAATTTATCGACTTAGTATTTCTAGAGATAGGAGCCAGGCCTTTTTAAACCAGCGTCAAGCAGCCGTCAGCGACACTTTAAGATGCTTCCGCATTGGATTCACTTTCAAGCCCCTTGGTTTTACCCACAGATCTATTAATAAAACCAGCCTTCCTGGATCATATTTAGTCGTCTCACCAGTACCTGAAGCAACATGCCCCACCAGCACAGCCCCTGTTTAAACACAGTGCAGAGAAATGGAGGGTGGTCATGCCAAACGAAAAGAAATGAACAGCGATACGGGAAAGGAGGGAAAGGGAGGTGAAGTTATGGAGCAAAGAAGTAAACAAGCAAGGAGAAATGAAGATGTACTAAGACACCAGAAGAGAGGCAAGAGTGAGAAACCGAGGTGGTGAAATCAACAGGAAGAGAGCATAAGAGAAAAACAAAAAGACATAGGAAGTGAAAGTGTATTGTGCTGAACGTGCAAGAGTTCATAACAGAGTAGAAATGTCTGACTGATTGGACACTGAACCTTCTACCAACTTAAATTGAGAGAGAGTAACTTCTGCAGTTGCACGACAATAATCCAACTCTTCGTTACCAGAGTCAGGGTCTCAGTCGTGGGCACAAACAAGTAGCTTTTGTCTGTCCTGAAGCTGGTCTCAGCAGCAACAATCCGAGCATTTGTAGTGGATTCCCATCAGATCAATAAACAGACAGAATGAAGGGTTTGCAAAATATGTGACCTCAGAGAAAGTCATTACAGGAACCGACTGAAAAGCACGCTACTTTTCAAAAACAAGCTGCAACACTTACTGATGAGCAATGCTAAAAATCGGTCCCATTTAGTTCTTTAGTTGGTCTGTCATTACACTGCATTTTACTGAGGCATTACTTACTCAGATGCATCAAAGGAGCCGAGCGGTAAATGAGTGGAGAGCTCCGAGGCGCATTCAACTGCTTCTACATGCAGAACGAGGAATACTAATGTTTCACTATAATTTAATTCCTGAGAAATTACATAAACCAAAGGCTGGATAGGAATGACTCCTCTAATTCTTCTAATCATAGGTTTCACCCTCACCGCCATAATCGTCCCACCCACAGCGGAGACAGCAACACAATTCAGCAGTAAATCAACAACCACCAAAAGCCTTCCATATGGAGCCAAGAAGATGAAATATTTGGAGAAAAAAAGGCCGCCACGAAGAAACCTTAGGGTCGACCGTGCAGGTAGACACTCACCTGTCACTACAACAGACCAGACCGAAGGCACATTTGGAAGTAACACAACACGTTTCTGCTGTGCAGGGGAAAACATAGGGTCTTTAAGGGTAAAGCCTATCATTTGCTGCAATTTGTCTACCTCGTTCTCCGACATCCCTCTGTGATACGGTTTGAAAAACCTGCCACAACAGTCGGTCACACTTTTAAAAGACAGGTTGACTGGTCAATATTCTGAATGATAAACCAGTAACCTTGTCTTTAATGATTTTACGTATGCGTGTTACATCTTAAACTTCCTGCCTCTTCTGTAGTGTCATTCTGATGCATAACACAAACTGTGTTTACATGTGTACCAGTATCCCGGTTATGAGGATACGCAGCCGTGGATGATGGGAGACGGTCGACGTGATGGAGTTCAGGGACTGGTTTTGATGTTTGGACTCGCATTTTCCACTGTCACCTGATTTGCTCCACGGAAAGCGACGTCCTTGTAGCTGGTTTACTACGGATTTGAACAGGAGTTAATTCTTGCATTACCTGAAGACAAAACTCCGCCGCTCCAGAAGTGAGACACCTTCATCACTGTTTGTTTGTATTTCTGTTTACGTCACGTGACGCTGCGCAGTAATCCACAGCTGTCAGAAACCAGGGTAAGATGCTCCAGCTAGGAGATAAGGTCTCATCCAGGTTTCTGAAACTGGGATGTGAGGTTTACATGTGCAAACACAAAGGCAGGATATTCAAAAATCCAGCAACGCTCCAGTCCATGTAAATAAACTCAGTGGGAAACTACATTTTTGTTAATTTTCTTGGTTATTGTGTTCACTTTTGTTTGTTTGTTTTCTTTTATTTTGTTCGTTTCTGTCCATGGAGATGACAAATGGAGATGTTATGGTAGTTCATAATGAATCTTTCGAAGTTTGGGTCAGTTTTGGGTCTTGAGCTAAACAAGTTTGGTAGCCACTGCACTATGCAATAATAGAAAATCTAATCGGTATAAATAAATGTAATATATGCGAGTATTAGTCTTAAACATATACACTGTATGTATCAAAGTATCCATGGATAATATACAATAGACTGTATGATAACCTATGGGTTATGTTTCCATTCAGCTCGTTGCTTTCTGCTTGTAACCGGTGACTCCGGTGACTCCGGTCTCCGGTCTCCGGTACGAGAGGAGCCCCCCGTCGTAGTAGTAGATTTGAAAAGTGGGCATGACTCGGGACTAACTAGTACAACACCTACCTACCTACCTACCTACCTACCTACCTACGGCAGGAAAGGAGCTGCGTTTTTTGACAGAATAAAATAAGTTCGGTAGTTGTGCGGTTGTAGCTCCGGTACACGTTAAACTCAACGGTTTCAAGTCAACGCCGCTCGCTTCTCGTACGTGACGTTACTTCTGCTTCGCTGCGTGACATCTGAGCGGCCATATTGCAAAAAAAAGTTTAACTCCCTGTTCACCTTGTTCCCCCGAATGAATGTGTTCCTCCAACGTCTCGCCAAACTCGGCTCAGGTTTTCCGTTAAAACTCGGACTTCCTGTAGCTAAAACCTCAACTTGTGGCCGTGCTCCGACGCTACGTCCGTTAACGGCTGCGTGAGGCAGGTTTCTACTCACCGGGACTGTTTTCACCAGGTATTCGTGGCCAAATACCGACATCAACACTGACTTTAAACCAGTTTCTTCTCTCTTCAAACGCCCGCTTCCTCCTTCCGCCGTGTTTTGTGTCCTTTCGTTAGGTTTAAATGTCCCGTCCCCGTTATTTATTTCCGTAGCGGACCATGTTTCACACCCTCCGGACCCGCCGCCGTTACACTTACCGGTTGCTGCCGCGATAAAGTGAAGGCTACTATTTTTGAAAGAAAGTCACTCCTCTCGGTCCGAGCTGTTCCCTCCCCTTTGACGGCGACACGAAGCCCACGAAGCCCACGAAGCCCACTCTCCTTCACGTCTCATGGTTGATCTGGTTATTCTGCAACTTTGTAAAAGTAGTTCAGTGGGACGCGACAAAACGAGACAAAAACGAACAAAACGAGACAAAAACGAACAAAATGAGACAAA
>JAPQRN010002142.1:0-10189 GCA_037367275.1 Coranthus polyacanthus | reverse complement strand
GTGTGTGTGTGTGTGTGTGTGTGTGTGTGTGTGTGTGTGTGTGTGTGTGTGTGTGTGTGTGTGTGTGTGTGTGATTTGTACGCACCCCGACAGTGAGGCCTGTGTTGGAGGTCCAAGTGTTTTCCCATACAGAGTTTAGGGGGAGGGCTCGGTTTCCTGATTTCTAGGAACCCCTGGATCTCTCCAGCAACTCAAAACCAGCTGTTAACATCTGCCAGTGGGGAGGAGGGGGGAGAGAGGCTCCCGAACGCCTTAAAGCAGCAGACGCACACATTTTTACTGAAAGTATTGAACTGTAAATACATGCCTAATGTTTGGGGTTTACGTCTTACACTGAAGAGTACTGTCTAGATGGCACGGAGACCGATACAAACGCTGAGGTTTTCTAATGAGGTGAATAAACGTCAGACGACAAACGATTTGTCAGTGTTTATGCATGACTTTTTAGTTTTAAAACCATTTCAAGATGGATTTTCGTTCCAAAAGCTCTTCCATTCTTCCAACACTAATATTCAGGTTGTTCGATTATGCAAATGCGGCGCAATTATTCGACTAGTTCAACTAGTTACTGTGAGTTCCCCACATTACTTTAATGATGACCTTTATACTTTTGTGTTTCAGTAATGTACTGATCTGCAATAGAGCTTATATAAAAAGGTAACTCACATGCAAGCGACTGTGCTGACTGTAGGAAACATTTACAGAAAGATACTGTACTGCAGACAATGGATTTTACATTTAGTTAAAATAACAATAGCCCAGAAGGGACCAAATGTATGCATGTGCAGAAAGAAAAAAAAAACTATCCAAATGCAAGACAAAATAATAGATTTGCCTGAAGGAGATCTCGTAGATCAAGACGTTCCCTGCACTAAAGAGAATGTTTTAAAAAGTGAATTAAATGACACACTTGGAGCCTATATTAAAAAAACTCATAGTTAGCCGTGACGCACAGACTACGCAGCCATAACATATGTAAAAAAAAAAAAAAGAAATAAAAATGTCTGAATCGCTGTAAGACCTTGAGCTGTGAAAATTCCACACAACGCAGTCATCCGGATGTACTCGCACACTTAGAATCAACTCCTGTAAAATATGAACGGTGTGTGCGTGAAGATACCTTTGTGTTGTATTGGCTTTAGGTTTATCTAAGCCTGTTAGGAGATATCATCCCAGCTGTCCTTCAGGCCTGTAGTGTGTGTCTGTGTGTATTCAGTGTTGCTGCATTCAGTGCTAGTCTGGAACTTCACTGAGTTCGATGAACATTAAAGATTTGTATCTATTATAATCATTCACGTTCCAGGACTCCGAATCGCTGCTCGCATTTCTGATTCTATTCAACAAACCCCGATAAGAGATTAAGTATGAACCGAGACAAATCCAGGCGACGGAGCTGCCGATCAGAGCTGAAAACGTGCACATCGAACAGTAAATAAGGATTTATCAGATGCGTTGGATTACGATGGCTTCAACGTAACAGTTCAAACACGGTCACATCGTTACTGGTTATTATAGGAACAAATGCGTCCCACATATTTCACATGTCAAAGGACAATAACAGTATTTTAGCCAAAAACAAATGACCACGCACATCTGAATGTACAGTCTTCCAAGTCTTTTCATCCTTAAAGCTACGATCTCTGAAATTGGATTCTTTGAAAATCCGTGTTTTGGATAAACTAGTGTCTAAGAGGGAGGGAACATTTTTCTCTGATAAATTAAAATACTTACCAACATCTAGAAACAGCGTTGTCTTTTATCAGAATGAAGGATACAGTGTAAATAGAAGGGGCGATTATTTTTTTTTTGAAGTGATTCATTCATGTTTGGTTTCTGTCTGACTCACGTGAGACTCACTTGCTCGCTGTCTGTTCAGGTAACAGATTTACAGATCTATATGTGCATTGTGTGCACACGTATGCACTTTGAGGACGGTTCTGTGGGTGTGTTAACAGTGACGAGGGATGTAGCGGAGTATGCGATCCGGCCGCCTTTTCGACATTCCAAGAATACCTCCCTCAGCGTATTCCCTGCCGCACACACAACAGTTTATCTCTGTGATTCGTCAGATAAATATGACCCTGACCACGTGAACGTCTCAATACTGAACCTCTCTCCACTTCACAGCCGCTGATCAAAAACTGATTAAAACCATGGATCCTTTGAACACTGCAGCTCCTCTAATCCTCCAGTATGTGAGGTCGTCACACCCACGCGTCTTTTAGAGTGATTTAAACTAAACCCTGCGTGTTAAAACTGTCTAATACGAGGGAGGGGAAGTCTTGGAAACATCTGAATCTCGCTTTTCTTTGGTGGAACTCGTCAGTTTTTTGGAAACAGCCAAGAGCCAGTGTGATGAAGCCTGGTCGAAGCAGAGGATCAGGAACACAAGCTTAACTGAACAAGCTTCAACTCATAATGACGTGACTTAATTACACAAACATCTCAGGACCATTCCTCCTCAAAACAAAAAGGCATCTCCTTAAAGAGGGCCATCAGCAGGAGTCACTCTGCAGGTGACAAGAGCTAAGTGTCGTTTCCAATATTCCAAATGCAAAGTATGCCACGGTCACATCAGCTTACAACACAACTTAAATAGTTTACGAAGCGGAAACGGAAACAAATCACAGTCAACTTAAATCCACACTGAACTATGCTCTCCGCTTCCCCGTACACGCTTGGACCCATGGGCTTTCCAGACTCAGTGGTGTTCTGATGATTCACACGGTCGAGTCAGGTTCTACAACTAGAGAGTCAGATGCTCTGGTTCTGGAGTCTTTGGCCTCGTCTGTAAAGACAGGAAGTGCTTGTCTGTGACACGTGGCGCGGCAAGTAGTGTCCGTATGGCGAGGAAGAAAGAAAAGGATGATTTAACCTGGAAAGCGAACAAAACTGGCACGTGCGTTGCTTTATCCTCAAATGTTGATTTACGGAGGCCGTGACCCAAAGTAATGCAAAACACAAAACAAACCCGATATAGTTGTAAATTACTGAGAATGCTGGTGCTGTGGCTAAAACAAAAACCAAATACTGTCAAATTAGTCAGCGATATGGGAACTGGTAAGGGCGGCCAGGTTCGCCCTTTGTGTTTTGGAAATTACATAAGCACATAATGTCAGAGGAAAGACGAGACACGGTTTCTGTAGGTCATTTCCAAGGGAAATATGACATTCTCCAAAACGCTTGCCTCCCAGTCACTCATATTTCTTTCAAAGCGCAGTGCGTGCATGTTACGTTCAAATTTTTTGCATCTTCAACAGTGTTTAAATGAGGTTTCTGTTCCGTCCGCTTTCGAATAAGGAGCAATCTTAAGTTCAACACTTACCAAACACTAAAACCAAAAAAGGAAGTGTGAGGATTCCAGAGGCTTCAAGAGAAGACTGTAAAATGGCGTTTACAGTGATGTTGGAAGATGATCTGTCTCCAGCTCTCCGTGGGAAACAAAGTCATGTATGAGCCTTTGGTGGTGATATCAGCCCTAACTGCAACAGTGGATTCCCTGTGTGTGAGCGTGTGATTTCATATGTACAAAGGCTTTCTTTCTTCTTCCTTTCTAAAGTAAAAAAAAAACAAAAAAAAAAACCTGACAGTGTAATGTGTGGTGAACAGTAGCTGTGTTTTAGGACATTTCATTTCATATATATATATATAAAAAAACTTTCCTTTTAGTGTCAGATTTGAATTAAAATGTCTTTTACATCCGTTCTTCCGGTGACACACACACCATATGAACACACACCAGTCAGGAGATAGATTGATGGCATCGGGGAAGGACGACGCACACACACGCACACAAACACACACACACACACTCACACACATACTCACACACAAACACACACATACATACACACACTCACACACACACACACACACACACACACACATACATACACACAAACACACACACACTCACACACAAACACACACTCACACACAAACACACACACACAAACACACACACACACACACACACACACACACTCACACACATACACACACACACAAACACACACACACATTCTTGTATTTCTCATCTTCTTAGGACCTCCAATTAATGCCTATCTTTTTAGGACCACCCTTTCTAGACATCATAGGAGCAAATGAAAGACATCCCTGAACTTGGAAAAAAATCTATTTTAATGCCATCACCTCAGATTTCGGATACACTCACAAAAAAAAATTAATTATTTTTCCAATTTTTTTTACTGTACTTTTAAGGACCACCTCCGTTTTTTTTTTTTTTTGTCTAAGTAACCCTGCTGCATTGGCTTTTATGAGTTCAATCAAGTACACAGAGTAAAATTTAAATATCCTTTATGTGTCATTACTGTGATACAACTCAAAACAGCAAACAGCTTTGTTTGTTACAAGGCAACAAGCCTGTAACTACTAATTACAAACATGCTTGTGTTTATCCCATCCTTCTGATTAGCTGTTCTGTCTTGAAAGAAGTGAAAGAACCTTATTAAAGTCAAGAATGTGAAATATGTTTTGTCAGACAGCATAAAGCATGCTCATAGCCATGGCCCAGTTCGCCCTCCATGCATGTTCTGTGCTCCTTCCTGTCTCTCTGTTTTTGCTATAGCCATGGTGGTGTTGTGGTGCTCCCTCTCTCATTCCCCAGGTCAACCTGTACACCCTCCCATCAGCTCATCACCTTCTCCAGCATATCTACCCCTGCTTTGACTCCCCCCCCATCACCAAATCATTGTCTCAGATACTGTTCAGGTTCATAGGCCACTAAAGTTCAAGTCATTTTTAAGAATCTGTCGTCTGTGTTTTATACTTGTGACCTGGGATCATTATATACCTGCCTGCCTTCTTTCCAACCTGCCTGCTGTCCCTGCACCTCTCCAGTCAGCTACACTCAGTCCTCAGCCTTTCAGCCATCATCTCCTCTCCATTTCATCTCCATTTTCTGATAGCCTGCAATAAACCTCCATAATTTCAAGTCACCTCTGTGCCTTGTGTTATGTCCATATTGTAACAACACCACAAGTGTTGTTAATTGAAGATAATAATAATAATAATCTAACCTTTAATTTAATAATTATACAACATGTTGAGCTTGTGCCATAGACTAAGCTGTTACATTTCAAACAACCACGTCTCTTCCATCCCAAAGTGTGTCTAAGTGGGAGCAAATACCACAGTCAAATAAATTAAGACTGGGAAGATATGTAACTTAATGAAATCAAGGACACATCTACTAGAACATTAGCTTTTAATGTTGCTTTTTTAAGAGCAATTCTTTTGGGGACAGCTCCAATACAAATCCATTGTACAAAGCAAGCATCGCAAGCAACAGCATCGAGTGTACTATTTGTAGAAACAAAATCATTGTATCTTTTCAATACAGTTTTTTTTTTTTTTTTAATTTCCCTGAATTCCATGAAAAAGTGCATTGTAAGAGCAAAACATACAAACTTTCATAAAATGCAAATATCTTTCAAAACAACAAAATCTTTTTGAACAAGATTTCATGTTATGAAAAAGGGACACTAACCAACCAATGGCATGTTTGAGGCTGAGATAAGTAAAATAAAAATAAAATCACATTAAAATGAAATCCAAAGAAGTAGTCCAGTCTCATGAGAATCATAAAATTGGTGAAATCATAAAAGAGACCTTCAAGCTTTTTGAGGTGAATGTTGAAAGCAGCATTTGAAAAAACAAAACCCTCGCTACTCAAAGGGTTAAAACCATAAAATAGTGAACAGGTGAGACTTAAATAAAACTCAAGAGGTCAGAGCCACAACAGTGTCTTCTCAGACAGAACACCTACGTATCAAAAAGGTTCACTGCAGTAGAAAAGATGAACCAGGAATTTGTTGCATTGTACTGCATTGCATTATAAATGAAAGGCCCCTGAATGTTTGGGGTCATTTAATCAAACCCTGTAACAATGATCAAAATTACTTTTTAAAAAATTTTACAACAGATGAACAGTTTCAGCCTCACTATGTGTACAGCTAACATAGAGTAGATACATCCCGTGTAACTATAGTGTTCCTATGGAAACAGAAGGCCTCCTGTCATGGTGTAGAACGTGTAGGCCTACCTTTGTAAACATGGTCCATGTCTACAGCTTTTGATCTGAAATGATTCTGTTGTAAACATAGAACTTGACACCTTTCCAGTCTCTGTCAGCGAGGGCTTCAGGGGAAGCAGCGATGCACCTCTCACAGGCTTGTTTTCCAGGGGTCTTACCCATACGAATGAAATCCATCAGAGACTTTTCAACTGCTTTCACCTCCTCTGTTGACCACATTCGTTTTGCCTTTTTAGCACCTTGGAAATGAGATTGTAAAGAACACTTAATGCACAGGAAATTTAATAAATGTTCAAAATTGTCAGACATTAACAGAAAAGGGGAAGCCAGCTTGACTTTCCTGCACTCCCACCAACAGGTGTATGTGCTTATTGTATATGTAAGGGGTCGCTGACTAAAGAACATGGGTTGGGTTGAGAGACTACCTCTGTTTGGCCTGGACATGTTGCCAGTATATAAAATTGTTCATTTTATGTTAAATTTTCAATTCATTGTTAAGGAGCTACCTGCTTGGTAATTACTCTTGCACTGTTTTACTTAAACACCAGGTAATTGTTATGGCATATGTATATTAACATTCAAACAGTGCTGGAATATAGACCTTTGCCTATAAAAATGAACAAGAGGATATTTTCACTTCACACCATTTGTGAGGCAAAGGCTTTGTAACGTAAATATCCCAGCCAAGCAGAAGAGACAGGACAGACTAGCTGGTGTCTGGTATGAAAAGGGTCAATCAGTCTTTGATTTCCCTCTTGCTGTTCAGTTACAGTGTATAGAAACTGCTACAATAATTTAACATACAGTACATGTGGAAATAGAGGACACGTAATGACGACGCCACATTCTGACCTCTTGAGCCTCGTTTCTGTCCAAGCTGCTGCTTTGAAGTACCCGGTTCATCTCGAGTCACAGGTTCCTCTCCTGGAAAACATTCACAGGAAACAAAATCATGCATATGGCGTGGCATGGCTAGCTTACTGCCACAGATTCTACAGAAATGTTCACAACACACAGAGAAAACATAGCAGTAACTAATAATATCAATATTTGATCTGTTCCATTTATATGCCAATTGGACAACACTACTTCAGTAACATTTACAATATGATTTATGTAAGAGAGAATGACATATTTACCAACTCTGTCGTAACTCCAGTTCAAGAACAGTTTTACAGCAATATTACTGTTAATAGAGCTGCAATGACTGATAGATTATTTGTCAACTATTAAATTAATCGGCAACTATTGTGATGATGGTTTAATCTGCGAGTCATTTTTTAAAATGAAAATAAGCCCAAATTCTCATATTTCAGCATTTTAAATGTACAGGGTATGGGAATAGTTCTGAGCTGCTGACACAAATGTACATATTATGGTGGGAAAAGTAAGAGCCATGTGTCACACTTGCCTCCTGAGCTTTGCTCCTCTACGGGCATAGAGGTGTGTTGTGTCACTGAAGCTCCTCCTGGAAAACATTCATAGAAAATGAACTCATGAACAGGGCAAGAATGAGCCTCTGCATGATGTGTAGTGTGTATATATGTGCAGAGTTATGGTGTATAGACACTGCCAACATACATGTGGAAATACAGGACACTTAATGACGACGACACATTCTTACCTCCTGAGCTTCGTTTCTCTCCAAGCTGCTGCTTTGAAGTGCCTTTCTTGTGTTGAGTTACAGACTCCTCTCCTGGAAAACATTCATAGGAAACAAAATTATAAGTGGCATGACTAGCCATCTATACAGTCTGACTGATTATGTCCAGAATTACTGTGTATAGATTGAGGATGTTAGCATTAATACAAAACAGGGAAATTATATTGTGATCTACCACATCAATCAGAAGCATAGACATACCTGCTGAAGCAGCTGGATGATCATCTTCAGATGACTCTCCTGAGCTTTCTTCCACAACTTCAGATTGGTCTTCACGATGGCAAACAAAGGAAAATCGTATTAAATGAAATATGCGTTAATTAAAATTCTAGAGTTGCACAGTCAACTTTGCCCTTACAATAATTTCTTACCATTGGGGCTGATCAAGATTTGGTCCAGACTTTTCCCCTTGAATTCTGCCAGTCTGCCCTGTTCACAGGCCATCAACACCTTACTGATCTTAGCTAACTGCAAAGTCCCTTCAGGGAGGCGATAGAACTTCCTGTGTACCCTTATGTCATGTCCCAGGAAGTCTGCCAAAAGATCTTGTTCAGTGTCATTTAGATTCAGTACTCTTGACAGAGTGGCCACTTGTTTTCTCAGTTTTGTCGATGACAGAGCTTCAGGTTTTTCAGCCCCACACTTCTTGGCCAACTCACGGATGCAGTCAGATCCCCTAAGCCTCGTTTCAAAACCTGGTCTTGCAAATAAGTAGATGTTTTCACCTATTCCACATGAGCTTCTCTCCTCCACAAGTAGCTCCAAAGATTGCACCATTACTGGAGTAAGGATGATAGGCACCTTCCTGCCACGCTTCCCTCGAATTTCCACACGTTCAAAATGCTGGCAGAGCCTTTTCTCCAAAGCTGTCAGCGCTTCACCAATATCTTCATTAAATGGAGAGTTGTCCCTGGTGATAAATGCTTCCAGACTCATGTTTGAAACCTCGCCTTCCCGCCTTCGGTTGAAAAGGATTATCTGTGCCAATATTACTTTAGCAAGATTGCTCCAATTCCTTGGGATTTTCTCATCCGACAACTGCCTGTAATATTGTTGCTGTTTGTCAGTCATGTACATATGCATTTTTTTAACATCCTCTGCTAACGGAATGAGCTTGGGTTTGTTCCATTTCTTCTCTTCAAGTGTACGGTATGCAGCAGAAGAGATCATCTCATTCCAGGTAAGACTGTACATGCATCTAAACTCTTGGACAACCTGCTTCTTTTCATTGTTCTGGGATGAAAGAGCTTCAGCCTCCATGATATCTGCAACTCTCTGGATGCTTTGCCCTAGCTTTGTGGCTAGGGTGGGTTTCTCAAACTTGTTCCTTTTTTCATCAAAACCAGCTACTTCTTTGACAGCTCGAATCACATGGTTAAAGTGCTGTGGATTAATATATTCCTCCATCGTTTTCAGAGGGGTCACTGTCCTTCCTATGATCAAGAGTCTCCCCAGTCCTCGCATAATTTGCCGAACATTGTCATGTTGAGAGGCAGTTTCACGTTGCCGGTTGTACATCTTCTCTCCAACCTTCATGATATATATGTCTTCTTTTACTGCATGGGTAATTTCATCTTGAGTCATGCCATTCACAACGGCCCACACCTTCCTGTTCACATCTTTCGGTACAGGTTGAGCAGAAGCACAGAGAGTTTGTATTCTTGTTTTTCCAGGTAATGTTCTGCGAACATTTTGAGCAAGTGAGCACCGTTTCGCATGCTTCCACAGAGACTTGCGCTTGAAGTACCCAAAGCATGCAAAACAATGCTGATAATCCATTGGACTGCTCTTGCCATCACTTTGTTGTTTACAAGGTACCAGTGTCCCTTCTCCTTTTGTGAGTGCGTCAATGTTGTGTGCCCGATTTCCTTGCTTGCGAAGAAGATCCAGCTGATTTCTCCTTTCTTTAGACTTCTTTGAATACATTGTTGCACTAACAACTTCCCTTTGATCCCCATGTTTACGTTGCAGGTGGCGTGCAATTTTTAACTGCGGTTGCCCGCAGTAAAAACAGTAGTTTCTCTTTTGATGGTATTTCTTGCGCCCATCAACTTCTGGAACATCAGCTACAACCAGAGAATCACTCTTCTTAACTGAGACAGAGATAGTAGAGTTTTTACATCTTGTGTAAGTCTTTATACTTTTCTTTCTTTTTTTACTTTTCTGTCTTTTTGCAGAGTCATCTGATTCACTTTCTACTTGAGAAATTGTTACACTCTTTCTTTTTTTCTTTGTTTTGAGTCTTGGTTTATCTGAATCCTCTTCTTTGGAAAGCACGCTTGCTCCCCTGCCTTGCCCGTTTTTCTTAGCTCCTGATTTCTGCCTACTCTGTTCTGATGATTCATCTGAACTAGCCTCTGAAGATGCTGGGACGTAGTTATCTTCACTGCTGGCGATAGAGGAAGGTGACAAATCGGAGTTGTACCCAAGCATTTCTTTGGTCACCTACAATAGAACAGAGACATTTATTT
>JAPQRN010002141.1:0-10189 GCA_037367275.1 Coranthus polyacanthus | reverse complement strand
TCATGGCACATTACAATAAAGTACAGTTCCAAAAAGAGTCAGAACACCTTCATAAAACTACATATCAGAAAAAAAAACAAAAACCACACAAGTAACACAAGTCAATTATGCTACAGTATGTAGTGTACAGCTTTTGTATTCTCAGGAATAGCTGTGATATTTAAAATGTACTTTGCTTTCAGAAAAACCTGATACTGCCTCCTTAACTGTCCCACAGACCCAGCCTTTTAACCATAGAGGTCACCACATCAGTATGCCTCCCACTCCAAAAAAACAGCTGACATTTCAGCACCATCATGACTCCTCTCAGGGTTGGAACTTAAATGCCACCGATCCACAATCACAATTTTTACAGAGCTTCATAAGACGTTTGGATTCAGTACTTTTTGCTTGCTTCACAATTTGCTGCTATTTCCCTGATTTATAGTGAATTGTTCACCAAATATAACCCTGGCAGAAGAAGTAAGATGACATTGACTAAAAGGAAACTGCTGTTGCTTTAAAAAGGGTCTTACAAGCTTGTTGCATCCCTCCACACTGAGAGGCAGCAGACAGGCTGCATGGTGTTGTGATGGAGGCGCAGTGAGCGAGCTTGGTGTTCATGAGTGTAAAAGTGTGTATGTGTCTCTGTGTGTGCGTTGAATGCAAATGCAGAGCTGTAGCTGTGTGGTGCAGTCAGGCTGCACCAGACATGCCACAGCAGAGCACAGTGCAGAAATTATTCATCAGTCCAAGTCAAGGCTCAGCCGAACTACCAAGTGTAGCTAAGGAGAACAGATATATGAGTATGTACACATGCACACATTTGTACATAAAGTAGATAGATGTTTATCTACAGTACATGACTCAAGTCATTCCAGCAGAATTAAATGCCCAACGGGATGCACATATGCTTATTCAAACACACATGCATACCTTATCACACTGGCTCTGAACTTGCATTCAGATCGGTGTCACTGTGGTGAACAACTGTGAGGATATGTAACAGCTATATTTCTTGCTGGCATCCATGTGTTGCCTGTTATTGGAGTCAAGGAACTTGATAAAGCAGTTCACAAACTGCCTTTTCTCTAACAACACAAAGTAATTTCCCTGGAGTGGTAGCAGAAATTACCCCTGCCGGACTGCTGCCTATAAACCCAACTCAGTGGGAGGAAAGAAAGAGAGCGAGGATATCTCAGCCATGGGTAATTTGATGTTACAGGAAGAGGAACGGTACTGATTGTGAGCCAGGAGATTGAGAGAAAAGCTTCCCCCAAACTGCTGTTTAATGTCAGGGGGGCCAAGGGGGCTGCATGTTTTAATAGGGATGCATATTGTGCATGAACTTTATTCTTCCTGTTTGGAAATTGGAAATGTCCTCTGATGCAGCACCTCTAGCAGCAGTGACTTCATAATAAGCAGTATAGTGAATAATATGAATAAGATATCAGCTTATGGTTACATGGCACAGGCTGCTCATTATGTAAGAGTAGTTTTCTAAATGAATTGCTAGTCAGCTGTGTGTTGTGTCATTAGAGCAGACGGAGAATGGAGGAAGAAGAGCGAACTGTAACAAACTTTTGATAGTGTTATGTCTCTTTTTGGTTAAATTCAGAAAACCATCTTGACAGAAGGCCTCTTATTAATAAAAACATGGTCCTACATGCAGTGTGATCCACTACGCACGAGCACACACGCGCAACCTCTCTGTTGTGAGAATCCCTGCTAGGCGAATATCAAATTCTGGTGATCTATTAGCAGTTAGAGTAGGAGTAGCGACTTTGAAAAGGCCAGACCAGGGCTGTGACTAATGCATTGTGGCAGCGCTTGGCTTGTTTATGTGAAGGCACTGGTTTCACTTTGCATCCAGGCGGTGACTGTTGATGCAGTAACACAGAAGTAATGCAACGAGCAAAACAAGCAGACCAAGAAAAAATTACCACATCTGAAAAATATTAGACTGTAAGGAAGTAAAGCATTAATTTTGGCTGAGCTGTGTGCCCGTGACATCAGTGGCAGAGCTCGCTACCTCCTCACCCACTCATGTATCTGAACACCCTGCTGGATGTCTCTCTTTTTTCGTTCCTTTGTTGCTGTTGCTCTTTTTTTCCTCTGCATTGCTCTTCTCCTCTTTCCCTTTCGTCATGTATCGCATTTTATTGTCGAACTTTTCCCTGCTCTTCACTTTAATCTCCCTCTTTTGTCCACCCTTTCCCTTTGGCCTTGATTCTGTTCTATTTGATCTATTGTGTTTACATACAATTGACAAGTAGTATGTGCATTTGTATGCTGTGCTGTATGTCGTGCCATGCTGTACCTGCAGAAGCAGTTTTGTGACATGTTTATGGGAAGACGGTGGCCTTATCTAAAAGCTCCACACTGACCCAAAGGCGATCATACGTGCCCTTGATTTGCAATGTGCAGTCAGCTGTACATTATTCTTGCTATAAAACTATATGGAAGCATCTATAGTCAAGATGCTTCCATAAAGAACAAAGCTGTTAGTTCCTTGCTAAACCTTTTATCATTCTGCAAATCACACATCTAAAAAATACGTTGTCCAAGATTTCAGCCCTGCAAATATGTCCGGTTTTGTTTCATAGTTGGCTCTTCCTCTTACTCTGTCAGATGCCCCATGTATAATTATTAGAGATTACCATGAAATTATTTCCACTGATGGGAATTCAGTTCAGCACATCATCGCATTCTAGTTGACACTAAAGAGGGTGGCTCTAATGTTATTATGATGAGTTCTGATGTCATTTCATGGTTGGATTAAAAAAGTAATAGCTCAGTTTCATTAGCAACCGAAAGGCATTTTGAGCATAATGGTGCAGATTTGAGCACAGAGGTTTGCTATGAGAAGAAGTGATTTCCATTAAACCAACAGTTCTTTTTTGATGTGCATTGTCACAGGGAATACTACTTCTACTTGTGTTTTCACCATATGTTTTGGCCAGATGTTATATTAAGTGAGAGACAGAAAACCAATGCTGTGTATGAATGATTGACTTTAAATATTCCTCTATAATTTATTTTCTTTCATATACTGTTAAAGTGTTAAATTGATTTATTGCTTCTCTTGCCTTGGATGAGTTGCACTGAACTAATCAAAATGCAAATTTATTACATGCATAAGGCATGGTATGGATTGAATACTATAGATACTTCTTCTGCTTTGCTCATGAACATATATTGTATTTCAAACCCTCATCCTTACGGCAGTATTGATTTCTCTCACATCTCCCTTTAGCATCTGAGTCATTCACAGTTCTCAATATTTGACTTTTCAAAACTCAATGCGCAGAAAAAGAAGTTGGTGGAATTGTTAGGGTGGAAGTGTTATTCAGCACAGTCTGTTTCTCTGTGTTGTGTGATGAAGATGGACAGATAAGATACACCTGTGATGCAGAGGGAATTAAGCCAACAGGCCTGCCCAGAGACAACCCAGCGCAAAGCTGCTGTAATGAGCTATTGATCGTGCCACCAAATGAAGAAATTTCCTCAGTAATGTCGGTGGCATGCAGTAAGCAGGCCTGATTGATCTGGTGTTTTAGAGAGAATGAATATTTAATAAGAGAGTACAAAAGGCTTCCTTACCAAAGGAGATCCTGTTGTTATTTCTCTTTGGTCTAAAACCTCCAGTATACTGTATATGTGTCATTTATGCTTTGAACTGTAGCTTCAGAGTGCTGTAGCCTTGATAAGTCTTTCAGTACATCTGTCTGTGATACATTTCTATTATTGACACTAGTTTTTTTTTCTTAAGTACTTGTACCGTCTACTACTAGAGCAGAGTCTTTGTGGAGGGGGTTTGATTAATCAGCTAATGTATAACTGATTTAAATTCCTTACATATGCCCATCAAAGGTTAAATGGATAAATGTGACTAAGAAGTGTCTTAGTATTGTTTACTAGAGTGTGCCTAAATGCTCGAAAGTATGCTTCTCATTTCATTCAAAAGAATCAACACCAACCAATTTGATTCTGCAACTGTTGCCTGTGTAAGGTTAATTGTTATTCACACCAGAGATGGAGCATCTATTGTATTGTACCCTGACTGCAGCTTCCCTGAAGCAGCTGATTGTATTCAAAGAATGAAAGTGATCCTTTACCTTATCTTTACAAATTTCACTGACGCGGGCAAGTTATAGCCCTTTGGTTTTCTGCACATTTCTTTTGTGCTTGGACCACCTTCTAATATCCATGGTTGGCTTATTAGAACCAACAACAATGCAGTGCAATTAATCCAGCGAGAACCACTGACAGCAAACAGAAAGCATATAACATGAGTTTGTTGTTCATCTTGTGGGCAATGGGGGATGTTTAGCAAGCTATTTGCCATCAGTAGTCTTGGTAGTAGTACAAGTAGTATAAGCTCTATTTCTCCTGCAGTATATTATGTACGGCTGTGTGCTTCACAGCTTTCTAATGTTTTTCATTTCAGTGCCCTTCCTGCTATCTTAATGTTTCATTTTAACTAAAAAAAAAAGACACACCATAAGCTTAAGTGTACACTTGCCACAAAGGCACCACTCCACCAACCTCTTATTAGCTGCTCCCTCCTTCATAGCTAGCAGGGCCATCTCTGCATCTCCTCTCTACACAGCTTTGCCACCGCTTCTTGGCAGTTAATTTTGGCTCACAAGCCTGTATTTCCTTCTGAATCTGCCATACTCAAAAGATCTATGATATTGTCTTTGGAGCTGAGGCATTAGTCATTGATTGTGAAAAATCTGTTCCTTTGGTTCATTACATTTCCCCACATATCTAATGGTTTACTTGAGTGGTTTTACTCGAGTGATCTTCCCTGACCTTTCAGGATTCAGTCATATTTAACCTGTTCAGTATTTTTTTTGTGTTTACATAGACCACAGTCAGTTTGTCTGTTAGGTTTGTTTTGGAAGATGAATCTAGTAGTTGGCAGGCGTACACATGAATGTCAAAGAGGCTGTGCCTACAGTGCTCTACCAAGAAAAGAAGAAATACATTGTTTCTGCAGGTAAATCCCATTGTTGTCAGATTTTCTCAGATTCATCTCTGCTGTCTAAATCATTTGATGATGAGTCGCAGAGTGAGATGGGGTGCGCCACATCAATTATATCCTCCTCAAACTGTTTGCTGCCATTTTTACCCAAAATAAACCAAAAATTCACCTCCTCAGTTTTAATTAGCTGAGGGAATGGAATCATATCCTTCTACTAAGAAAAAATCTAACTTTGGACATACCTTGACAGTGTGCACAGTACATCATGTGCATTGGTACTACTACGTACAACCAACAGTCCTGCTACCACAGAAACAACAGTGTTTCTAACATTCCACCATGGCTAAAAATCATTAAAATCCTTACTACTTTTGCCTCCCACATAAAGCAGTTGCGGTATCTGCCGTAATTATGTCCAACATTCAGTCTCCCCACTGTGCCCCTAATTAGCCATTTAGAGCAGTGTTTACTGCCGCAATCTGCTGCTGTTGATGCTCACTTTACCCCCCCCCCCCCCTTTAAAAAGAAAAAGTTGAGTGTCTTTCTCTGAGTTTTTAAACAAATCATGACAGTCATCCAAAAATGGAAAGGAAGTACATGTACTTCCTGCGGCACCAGTGCGTGTTAGGAAAAATCTCATTGACTCGACTGAAAGTATGTAATTGAGTAATTTGCTAAATCTTCACACACAGATGCGTCCTGTGCTATAACAATTGCTGTGTCAAGAAAACCCAGTGATGCACCCCCCCCCCAACTGGGTGCCAGAGTCTCTGCCTATTCATCTGTTATTGACAAGTGTGGCGTTTCCGACCTCATAAAAGATTCATACCTTTTTAACAACCTCTGCGTCGAACCACGCCAGCACAGACAAGGAGATATCACATTCTTTATTGGGGCTTGTTGCTGCAGAGTCAACGATGTGTGTTATAAAAAATTGCTCTGTCCTGGAATTACAGCAAGCAGGGTCAGAAATTCATGGGGACTGCATTTAGAGCAAGGATACTCAGAACTGCGCACATGTATACATACATACATGCTGTACCTAACACATCTGGACTGTGAACTGGCAAGAATCTGGCGATACAATACATACAGTATCATGATGCAGGGCTTGTGTTTCAAACTATTGCGATTCTGCAAGAAAGCTGATGTTCTGGGATTTTTTAAACCGACTTAGGAAAACTAGCAGTGGGATCTGCACTTGCATTTGTCACAGTCCCTGTAACATCCACTATCATAGAAATACTTTGAGCAAAGGAATTAACATTCGACTCCATCAGTAAAAATAAAATGAAAGTGCTTGCAGGATTCACTATCTGTTTACTATCTGTAAAATAGATAGCGCCATTACAGTGTCTACACACTGTATTACTTTTCAATTCAATTCAATTTTATTTACATAGCCCAATATCACAAATCACAGATCCGCCCCAAAGGGATTTACAATCTGTGCAAAATACAACACTACTTGTTTTACATTAGCCATCTGCTGTTTTTATACCCCTATAACACATTCAACCCATATTGTAATTCACCAAACCCATACCTTATCGGTATAACACATTTACATCTCAGGTATTTGATCACTGCTAGAGAACTTTGCAAAGCTTCTGTGGAGAGACATTTTTTTAAAGTAACTGTAGGTCTGTGTGTAGCCCTGCGGGTAAGGGAACATGCATTTCTTATCCCTCCACTGGGTTGAGTATCTCTGCAGCATTGCTTAGCTTTCTCTGCTCCCTGTAGCACTCCCTCCCAGCTTCCAGAAGTGTTACTGTGGCAGTATAGCTGAGGAGCTGACACTTCAAAAGTACCTCACCAAGCTTTTAATGGCCTCATCCTGAAATATACATATGACAAATCAGAGGCAGTAAAAATTGCCCTACAAGAGACTGCCTTCCAGCTCTGTATGAGGTTAGCTGTCTGCCCCCCCCTCCCCCACCTGCTCACAATGACATGTTGCTTGTTTCTAAATTTGGCACTTATTGTCATGGAGTGCACCTTCCAAGCACCGTCTTTGCTTTTATCTGCCTTTTCCTCTGTGATCGTTCTCTCTTGAGACTCAGCTGTGCTTAAACATCCTCACCCTTCACCTGGGCATCATCACCAGTCCTTGAACAAATAGAGTTTGACACAGGCCCGTCAGAGCTGCGGTTCAATCCCGGCTCACTGCTGTGCCGGAAGCCCACACAGCTACACTTGCAAGCATGTGGATAAGTACTCGGAAGAATTTTAGTCAGGTCAGGCCTATAAGGACAATGGATATTTATATCCTGCATAAGCTGACACTGCCATCACTGTTACTGCATTTATAGGGAATAAGTGTAGTACTGTTACACTGCTCCATGTCATGGCCAAACAGGATAGAAGAATGTTTCTTAATTATTCCACCAAATTGTGAATATATGTCAGTCCATATATTTCTTACTTTAGAGCACTGTTCCCTTTCTAACTGTGCAGGAATTGAACGATATCTTTAAGACAGGGTTATAATTGAAACTAAGAATAAATGACGCGAAAGAGCTCTTTTTATTCACACCGGTGGCAATGCGAGTTTGCGACAGTAGCGACACTTGTTCAATACACAATTAGAATATATTCGCGCCAGGCCATTCGATAGAAACAGTAATGGATTCAACATCACCTTCAGCCTCATCTGCAGCCTGTGCATCTCCAGTCTGTCTGATCCAGCATCCTCTGTTCCTCTGGGTCTACATCCAGTGTCCACATCAAAAGACCCACACAGTGCAAACTCTGGTTGATTCATATGACGTTCACGTTACAGGAACTCCTCACTATCTTGATTGTCTATTTATTTGGCGATGCTCTTCCACACGTAATCCGTCACTTCATTACCTCGATCATTTGTTTCATATTAAACATTGTGGGAAGAAATTAACAGGTCCAGGTCCATCATTGTTGTTGTCACATAATGTTTGTTTCATACAAATGATTGGCTGATGCCTTTATTCGTGCTGTGAAAGCTCGGAAAAAGCGAACTTCAAACTAAACAAAAAACTAGTTCTGAAAAATGTTAACAGACATAAAAATAAAAACCAACGAAACCAAATAGAAACTAGAATAAACAATGCAACCTAAACTGAAACTAAATAGAATTGCAGGTAAAATCTTCATTTATGTTTTTCCCATTTTAAATAACATGGCTAAATTCTGTGGTTTTGTAAATTGCGTTTAGTGTTCATCCTAAATTTTTCTAGAAATCAAGGTTTTCCTCATAATCCCTGAAAAGCTAAAACTTAACATACAACTAACATATAAAATAAATAATAAAAAGTAATGCAGATGTAAAAACTTTAATAACACCACTTTAAGGGCCACAAATGAGTTGAGCATCATAGAAATTGGATCATATATGGCTTCAGTGGTTGAGGACAAATAATCAATGAACTTTACTAGTGTTATACAGTGACGCATCATCCTTTCCTTGTGAAAAGGGCAGTGAAATTACTGAAATACCTTCAGTCACGGTGCCCTTTGATCTTCTAGGTCGCACCTTTCACTTTCTTGACCTGAAAGTAAAGTCTGATTTCCATTCCCCACTTCGCTTGGGTCTCTTTTCACACAGTAGACAATAGTGAGCAGCATGCCGAGTCAAAATTCATGCTTCGCTTCCTGTACACAGGTTGGTTACAAATGCACCTGTTAGTACTGTTCTCCCATTGGACCTTTAGAAAGCTCATCCCCTAAAAATACAACACATTGCTTGTCAGAAAGTAGAAGCAGCCTATTTTCTTTTCTCCGTGTTTTGCTGCAAAAAGTCTCAATTCCCTTGGTAAATGTGTATTCTTTGTGGAGAGGAGGCACAGGGACTGAAAGGTACTTTGTTCCTTTTGCTTCCCAGCACAAGTCCCAGTTATAGCGCTTGCCCCTGAGCATCCCCACTGCCATCTAACATCAGAGACCATCATGTAGTCAGGGGAAAACTTCCCCAACCTTTTGCCATAGTCATTGTATTGCCTTGTCTAAAGCAATTAGAAATGTTACAGAAAATGCTCCTGTGTTTTCCCTTTAGGTGATTTGATAGCCTGGACATTGGAAACCTAAAGCAAGGAAGTGATGAAAATGCTTACTTAGTCTTTAACATTAAAGTTACCACTGGGGAGGTGAGTGCTGCAAGGTGCAGTGAAACACTTTACAGCCTCCTCCTCTACTTCTTCGCTGCTGAAGCAAGAAGACAGACTTAATACCTCTAGACCTGGGAGGGGTTTGATCTGCCTGCAGGGCTCACTTAGTTACACTCATTTTATAAACTTTCTCCTCAGATGACCCGCAACAGCTCTAATTCTTTTACTTAACACACACACACACACATCTAGTATTTTCTTACAGCTACAACAAACATTTAAGATGTAGCCGTTTTTCGTGCCAAATTATTTGGTTCACAGAGATTGCCATACCTGTCCAATCTTCGAGATGGATAGCCCTGGTCCATATGGCTGGTGGTGTTCCTGCTGTATAGTGTGAGTGTATGGTGATTGGGTAATTAGATTGCTGACAGTGATTAGACACTCTGGGCCTGAAGTGCAATATGTGCCAGCTGACACACACTTATAACACACACAAACTACCTGAGAGCATCAAATATGGATGGGACTGTAGAACCACTGCAGATTACATTATGTTTTTGTGCTTTGGTGGTGTTTTTTTTTAGGTTTTTATTCTTGGAAAGACGACATCCAAACAGTTTGCCACCAACTGCATTTTGAAAACCGAAGAGGACAAGGGACCAGGGATGTGCCGATATCGCAGCCAAAATCAGTATCAGCAAATAAGATGGTATTCACCAATGGCAGTGGCCGGTGTTTATCTGTTGCGTTATATTCAAGGTTGTTTACTAAATTTGCATGATAGAATTGGTACTCATTCAAAGATAGTGTAATGAAGGGCTGAAAGACATTAAAAGAGTTAGTAAGTTAGTTTTATAATGACGATTTATTTGTTTCCTTGGCATACAAGGTGGAATAAATAACAGCAAAAACAAAATAAACAGAGAAAAAACACATCGTTTTGTCCCAGAATTTCACGATTGGTGCTTCCCTGAACGAGACACAATATTAGTTTGAGTATTATTTTGTCAATTTGTCATATTTTGCAGTGCAAAAATCTGCCATTTCTAAGAGTCAGCTTGGGCTGAGGCAAGAACTGTTACTGACCACTAAAGTGTCCACTGCGACATTATGTGTAATATTTACACAAAGAAAC
>JAPQRN010002139.1:0-10193 GCA_037367275.1 Coranthus polyacanthus | reverse complement strand
TGATCATGTGAATCAGGTGTGTTGGAAGAGGTAAACATCTAAAACATGCTGGATTGTGGCCCTCGAGGACCGGAGTTTGACACCTGTGTATTAAAGCAATAAGCATAAGCTTAGACTAAGACAAAGCATAAACACAGAGCTGATTAAAAGGATTTCATCAGGACATCACGTTCACAGATGAATTTGTTATTAAAGTCATTATCCGATGTGTCCCAGCTGGCTGTTAGAGGTCTCCCAGGAATCATCAGTGCATACGGACCGGAATTGCCAAACTTCTCATTCAAAAAGTACCTTTAAACACAAAACATGAGCATCAGTATGTGCACAAACACTTCTACTAGTGCTAATAAGCTGCAAAGTTTCCATCATAATGTGTTATGAACCATTTGTTAAATGTTCTGACTCACCCTAGAGTGTCTTCACGTCCGTCAACCCAGAACCACTTGTCGTTATCCCCTTGTTTTAATCCAATCCAGAATCCATTATTTTGCGTTTGGTAGTACTGTATGTTCTTACTGATGAATTCCTGTAAATGATAATGTATCACAGTGATACTTTTTCTGTCACCCTCCCCAGTGAAATAAAAAAAAATATGGACATGGCCATTTAAATAACTAATCTCATGAGTTTTGTTATGTAAAATAGGAAAATACCCAAACTACTTTCCACAAAAGTGACAATAAACATGAGCGAAAGAGGTCTTTTTTTCTCTACATGTCGTTTTGCAGTCAAATGAAATCTGCAGGAGCTGAAATCATGGGGGAAAAAAACACCAGAATGTGAAAATACACCCCTTCCTTCTGCAGCTGTCTCCTCTCAGTCCAAATCAAAACACTAAATATAATAAATATACATGAACCTGACGCTGTTTCACATCACTGTGGAAAAGAGAGGACACTTTTCCAAGCTTCCGTGTTGAGCCACGGAGTAGATCAGACATGTCTGTGAAAATCTAATCAGCAATAGGTAAATACAGTTGTAAGTCATGTATTTAACCCCCTACCTGTCTGAAAACACCTGTGATTAGACAATGTCTGCATCACGGGGTAGATTTTCTACAGCCTTAAAACACAGAAGTGGCTATGATCCTTGTTTCCTCTCAGACCACTTGAATTTCAATATGCTGAAAAAAGTAATTATCAAGCACTGCAGCTTTAAATCCTGCTAATCTGAGGAACAGTATGACGTGTTAAAATGGAGAAGATCATAAAACTCACCTGTTCCTGTTGTGTTTCAATGACCACAAGATGTGCAAATTGGTTCTCACAATATTTTTGACTTTGTGTCCAAGTCAACCAATCAGATCTTTCATTGTAGAAGAAGTAACACTTCTCCTGGAACTGAATCCAGCCATCCCGACATGGGCGACACTCTGGTGTTATGAGATAAGCAGAGAAATGTAATTGAAAATGTAATGAAATTTAGGACATTGATTACATTTTTTTCTGTTCCTCTACAGTGAAGGTGTGCAACTCTGGGTCCTCATAGGCCAGTTGGTCAAATGACCTATTGGAACGTTTTCTACTGGAGGACTGGCTCCAGACAACCGGTATGGCCGTTCAGGTATTGTTATGTTACGACATAACAGTAGTTCACATTGTAAAAGGGTCTATTTTCGCCCTAAAGGTCTTTACTCTCCAGGGACTTCAGGAATAAAAGACATGAAAGTGAGAAATACTCGCCACAAATATTTTGCATCAAAACTTTGCATCAATTAAATGTCAGTCTGTACAACAGAAACAGTAATGGAGCCTGAGTCTAGTTGTAGTCTAGTTGTTATGCTGACGTCACTTTGGTCTGCATAACAAAATACTCACTCTTTTGCGGACAGAAGTCGTTTACTGGAAAGTTATTGAAGTTCATTATGCGTCCCAATGTCCAGTTGAGACTGTCCCTCTGTTTGCTCAGCTCTTCTGTCCTGTTCTCCAGGATGCTCTTTTCTGCGATCAGCTCTTCTGTCCTGGTCTCCTGGATCTTCTTCTGTCTGCTCAACTCTTCTGTCTTGTTCTCCAGGATGCTCTTTTCTGCGATCAGCTCTTCTGTCCTGGTCTCCAGGATGTTCTTCTGTCTGCTCAACTCTTCTGTCTTGTTCTCCAGGATGCTGTTCTTTCTCATCAGCCTCTGATTTTCTGCTGAGAGGTCGCTCGGGTTCGCCTTCTCGTTGTTCTTCACTGCATCTACAGTGAGAATCAAAAAAGCAGTCAGCAAATACGCCAGTACATGAGATATTTAAAGCCTCTGGTCACTTCATGAATTGCACATTTTCTGAAACTAATTGTCTTATATGATAAGCATGTAAATGTCACATTTGAGTCAGTTTTATATGATAAAAAAGTGACTGAAATTTGATGATGTGGATTGAAACTCACAGTAGATGAGGAGGCTGACCATCACCAGCAGAATGACACTGAGTACCACAACACTTGCAACCAGAAGATAGAAGTGTTGAAGGTTCACAGCCCTTCTAACATCTGTTAGTAACGAGAAGGAGTGCTGTCACAATCATGAAATGACAAGTAATAGCAATGAATAATTTAATTGTCTTTTTCTGTTCTGTTTATGTTTATACCAATATTATAGCATAAGTATACCCCTCTAGAAAAGAAAGAGTCATTTGATGAACCCAGATGAAATGCCAAATAGGGGAAAACAACATGGAAATAGTTAAGAAATATGGCATTTCAGATAATTTCATCAAGCTGTTTTTATACAGGTGAATGATGAGTATGCGAAATAGTGTGGCTTGCTCAAATAATTGCAATTAGATGATAGTTGTTCATTTATGAGGATTCGCTTTTTTGATCTGTTGTGAAATTGTGTTTTGAAAGAGTCATTGTAGATATGACTGATGTGGTCTCTCATCTTGACCTTCTTCAATTTACACCTGGAAAATCCAACGGCTTATCCAAAGGTTTTATTTGCAGATTTTACACTTGTTTTACTCATTTTTTTCCCATAATGTTTTTTTTTTTCATTTTTGATGCATAACAAAATATAGAAAAATAAAACATACATTTCTCTGCTAGAGCCAGGTAATCTACATAAATACAAATATCCTGTGTAACCGTGCGCATCAAAAAGAATAGCCTCACATCACATGCCAAAGCGCACATCACAACAAATCATACAAAAAAAAAATACAAAATTGACTTGGAAACTACAATCCCTCTACATCATTCATCATTTTCCTCCGGTGCTATATTTACATTCTTAACATATTTAACAAAAGGTCCCCATATATTCTTGAACACATGCTTTTTAGACTTCAAAATATATGTTATGCTTTCAAGTGGAAGGCTTGTCAACATCTGCTTCATCCATTGAGTTATATCTGATCTGTGAGTCTTTTTCCATATTAGTGCGATGCATTTTTTAGCATTAAGCAAGCCGAGGTCTATGAGCATCCTTTCATTTTTGTTAAGGCTGTGGTTTTCTGGGTATAGACCCAACAAGAAGAGTTTAGGGTTCGGTCTAATTTGTTTTGATATTATGTGTTACTCCCACCTCTTCCCAAAATGTTTGGATTTTCCTGCATTGCCATAAGCAATGAAGAAGTGTTCCTTTACTTTCCAAGCATTTTGTGCATATGTCTGGTATGTTTTTATTATATCTATTCAGTTCTGCAGGTGTAACATACATCCGTATTAACCATTTATAATGGATCAGTTTAAGGCGTGCATTTATGGATTTGGTTTGCACTCCAGCACAAGCCTTTTCCCATCGTTCCTCTGAAATTTCAGTTTGCAGATCCTGCTTCCAAGAATTTAGCCGTTTCTGTGAGCTTTCAGATGAGTGTGTTATTAAGATATTATAAAATTCTGATATTATACCTTTTCTCATATTATCTTTTGTCAGAATTTTTTCGAAAGATGAATAAGAGGGTCGTGTGAGAGCATTGTTTTGATTCAGTCTAATAAAGTTTTGAAGCTGAAGGTATTTAAAGAAATGTTTTCGATCCAGATTGAATTTAATTCTGAGCTCATCAAAAGACATCATGATATTTGACTGTGGCAGAAACAGATCTTGAATCTTTCGAATTCCTTTTGTTCCATAATTTGAACACATCTGCTCTCCCTGGTGGAAATAGGAAGTTACCCCAAATTAGGCTAAACTGTGACAATAATTGTGATTCGTTTAGATACTTTTTAGCAACACACCATATCTTGATCATATTTTTACCATTGGATTTTTAACTTGTTTTTGTAACTTATAGTATATGAATAGAGAAAGGGGTGTAAATGACACGTTTCTAGTTCAGTCCAGTAAGGAGGATCAGTGTTTGAAAAATAGAATGCCATAGACCTCAGCTGTGCAGCCCAGTAGTACAACATCAAGTTTGGACATTTCAGACCTCCACAATTAAAAGTACAGGTACAGGTACAGTAAAGACAGATGTAATCTAGCCTTCCGATTGTTCCATATGAATTTGACAAACATGTTTTTCATTCTTGAAAAGAAGTCTGCAGGTGGAGCTAGAGGGATGTTTTGGAACAAGTAGAGCAATCTAGGTAATACATCACTTTTGAGTATATTGATTCTTCCAAGCATAGACATAGGCAGTGTCATCCATCATTGAATTGATTCATTGATTTCTAGCATTAAAGGTCCATAATTGACATTAGCAACAGATTCTAACCTGGGTAAGATTTGGATTCCTAAATACTTAAACTGTTCTACAACATTGAATTGGGTAACCTCAGGGATTGGATGTTTTCTCTGGTTTGCATTTATAGCAGTAATATTGAAGATTTAGTTTTGTTGATTTTATATCCTGATATAATGCCAAATTGGTTTATTAATGTTAGCAGGGTTGGAATTGTGCTTGTAAGGTTTGTCAGGAATATGATTATGTCATCAGCATAAAGGGCAATTTTATGTTCTGTTGGTCCGACCTTTATGCCATATATTTGTGGGTGTAGGCGTACAGCTAGAGCTAATGGTTCCATTGCCATTGTGAACAGTAAAGGTGAAAGTGGGCAACCTTGTCGACAACCTTTATTGATTTTTATTGGTTTTGAGATATTTCTATTAGTTAGAATTTCTGCTGTAGCATTGTTATACATTATTTGGAACCATTTTATAAAATTATTTCCAATTCCAAATCTTTGCAATACATTAAAGAGATACAGCCATTCAACATTGTCAAAGGCCTTTTCTGCATCTAATGATAAAAGTGCTGTGTCTGATTTTCCTTTATTGTGATGGATTGCATTAAATCCATCACAATAAAGAAAAATCCCTCCTCCCTCCCTCCGTTATGAAAACCTTGCCTTCCCATTATAAAGTCATTTTGATCTTGATTGATAATATTGGATAATATATGTTGTAGGCGTCTTGCTAAGATCTTGCAGATTATTTTAAGGTCAGAGTTTAACAGGCTTATGGGTCTCATATTTTCACATTTATTGCTGGGTTTGCCTGGTTTAGGTAGTAGTATGATTAAGGCATTATTCATATAGGTTGGAAGGCTACGTTTTTGAAATGCTTCTGTAATCATTTCCTTAAATGGTTTTTATCAATTTTGTCTTAAACCTTGTGTACAAATCAGCTGAAAGACCGTCTGGTCCTGCTGTTTTCCCTGATTTCAAGCTATCAATGGCCTGACTGATCTCTTCTTGGCTGATTTCCAAGTCTCGAGTTTTTGAAGATCATTTGAAATTACTGGTATAGGTAGTCCACCCAGGAATCCGTTTAGTTTTGAAAGATTTGCTTCACTTTTTGCATCAAATAATTTTTTATAATAATCTTTAAAGGCACCACTAATTTCAATAGGATCTATAATTGGCTGTCCATCATTTATAATGTTGGTAATTGATGATTTGGTTTCTAGTTGTTTAATCTGCGATGCCAGTAATTTTCCAGATTTTTCTGCTTGTTCATAGAAAGTTTGTTTCAACCTCAGAAGGCCTGAAACAGCTCTGGCTGCAGACCTTTTCTTGAAGAACCTTTATTTTATGTTCCAAGTGGATTCTCTCCTCCCGAGTCTTCTTAGATTAAGAACCTGTGTAACTGATAATATGTTATAATATGTCCCCGAATAAAAGCTTTGAATGCCTCCCACTTTATGTCTGCTGTTGTTTGTGTAGTGTTTATGTCAAAAAAATCATGGATCTGTTTTTCTATGTACTTTACAAAATTTTCATCCTGAAGCCATTTATGTTGGAAATGCCACCTAGCAGGATCCTTTATTAATTTTTTGTCCAAATATATTATACAGCAGGGTGCATGATCTGGAATAACAAGTGTTTAGCCTGTGGTTTCAACTCTCTCCATGTGTCCAACAATTTCAGTTCTTTAATACACCTATTGATGGTAGTTCTACACCCACTGTGGGCTTGGTCTAGTCCTGCTGACCTGTCAATACTAGGGTCCAAAGTACAATTGAAATCTTATATGTTTTCCAGAAAGTGAAAAAAGTGTGAGGAAAACATTTTCAAAGAATTTATGATCATCTGTGTGTGTGGCCATATAGGTTCACCAAATTTATATTTTCTGACACCAATGAACCTTGTATTATTAAATATCTCCCCATTTTGTCTTTATTAACTGTTTTCACTTCAAATGGCACTGTTTTGTGTATAAGAGTTATAACTCCCCTGTTCTCCACTTGTTCTGCTGCCGGCTCCATCCGCCATAGCATCTGGAATTTTCTCTGCTTCACCTTAAATTTCTTGCTTCACTTGAGAGAGTTTTAGATAACTTTTAGAGTTACATGAGTAGAGCAGAGCAGTGCAATGCGTGTCTGACTACATGGCCACCATAAACAGAAGTCCTTTTACTCATTTTTAACTAACAGGTCCCAACAGGTAAAGGTAAATGGTTTTCTCTCAGCATTGAAACACTAGAGTAAAGGGGTTGCACAAGGTTGATCACACTGTACACGAATGATTAGAGAAGCTCCACAACACAACCATTACATCATCAAATTCTCTGATGATATAGTGATTTTAAGTCTGCTGTGTAACGATGACTGTACTTCTACGTATCACATTGAGATTCAAACCTTCAAAGACTGCTGTGGCAGCCACCACCTCATTTTAAATGTGAAAAAAACAAAGAAATCATTTTTGACCCAAGAGAGGTAAGAGTCCATGAACCAGTAATCATTGAAAATAGTGTCATTGAACAAGTACGATCTTACACATATTACCTATGATATTTATGGACCGTAAACTTCAGTGGACTGACCACATCCAGTATGTGTGTTCTAAAGTGACTCAAAGGCTGCTGTTTCTCAGAAGACTCAGACTGTTTCAGCTAAGCAGTGCCATCATGTTCACTTTTTACAATACCATCGCACAAAGTATTATTAAATATTGCATAGCAGGATGGTTTGCCACCCTCACGGTACAGCTAAAAAGCAGAGTTGAAAGCCTGGTAAAAAAGATAAGAAAGAAAAGATATTCATGATATAAAACACTGTAAAATAAAAGGGAACAGGCAAGTGAAGTTGTTTTACTGATGTGTTTCAACAAACCATGCGAAAGCCACCTGCTGTTGATTTTATAAATAATTAACTAAGCTGTGATGAAGAGTGAAGAGTTTGAAGGACTTGCTCTTTGAAGATTTGCAGGGTTTTTTCTCTGTACCCTCAAGTACCTTGAGATAATCATATATTGTGATTGGCTCTATATAAATAAAACTGAATTGAATTGAATTGAATAAAGTTATTGTCATGATGCTAATGCAAGCTAAATTAGATTAGAAAAAAATATTTTTTTTATCAAAGTTATGCAGACTGCAAAAATCATATGTATTAATCATCACTTCTCATTCATTTAAATTATATTAAATTAGAGCTACATTTGTGTTATTCATGTCAAGTACATACAATATATATTGTTGTAATCATATAATTTTTTATTAAGCACATTTTCGTTTATTTCCAAAATTTGAAACACAATTCTATCATATAGCTGCCGTAAAAGGGGGAAAAGTCTACGTATGGGATCAGGTTTGAATCCCTGAATGTTTACAACATCTGGCTCCGCTTCTGCTGGCTCACGTTGCTATGGCAACCATCTCTGCTGACACTCCTCTTGTGTGTTTCCTGTCTTACTTTTAAAAGTCCTCTGTTTTCTTTGCTCTTTCCTAGATTATAATGTGTCTTCCAGTCGTGAACCCAAGCCTGATTCCTCGTGTTTGCCTTTGTCTTTAGACTCTCTGGTTTTCTAACTACCTGCCTGTAAGGTTTGTGTTTTTCCCAAAAACTTTCACCGAACCCACCTGCGTGCCACCACCCCAAGAGTCCCCAAATGATATTAGTAAAGCAAATAATGAACATGAATATGATCCTTTTTTACTGACAGACTATGAAGATAAACAGCTTTGTGTGATTTACCTGGTGCAGGAGTACTTTTCTTAGGTGCAGGTGCTTTAATTTTCACTTCAGAATATATCGTTTGTTCCTCATTTTGCGCTGAATAACAGAGAAATATAAGCATGTGACTATTTAACAGACACAATTGAATATATTTGCATGATATATTTGCATGTTGTCGTGTATGTGAAGGTATGTGAAGGTCTCTCTTTAGGGGTGGATATTCATTAATTGTTGAAATAAAGTGAATAATTGTCATTTATTCATACTAATATTGCTAAAATATATATAATTTTCAGTTGTCTTTAAGTGAAATGATCTAGATATTTGCCTTAGTTCAGAACTTTTGCAAAAGGCTTCACACGTTCACCAGAACAGCTGAATATGTTAAACTGTGTAAACCTTTGGACACAAAATGCAAAAATTATTTTGATGTTTGTTTTTACACATGCTCACACAGTTCAATCTTTGTTTTCTGGACTTTTCAAACTGTTGCTTGAACCAACTACATGGTTAGCTACATGACATGAATCTAAATCAAAATGTAGTAATGTGACCAAAAAAACTATGATTCGCCTTCAAACATTTTTATTCCAAGGAGCACTTTTTGTAGAGGTATGAAGACATTTTGAAATACACGTAAAAGGTTTTCACTCTTACTAATTCTTCATGTTAAAGAAAACTTAGCAGTAGTTCACTTTACAGATTTTCTTATGTGAGTGTGCAAAGAGTTTGTAAAAACTAATGTACATCCAGACCTTAAAAGTGTAACGAGTCAAAATACATATTGGGCAATGATGCGTTAAGCTACCTCATTAAAAAGTCAAGTACTGAGAAGCTGGCACTCACCTATCAGATGTTGATCCCTGTTTTTAAAAGTGACTTCACTATAATTCAGCTCTTCCTCCATTGTTGTAACTGTACGATGCTTCAGAGCAGAGAATGAGAGCAGACTTTACACTGTGAACCTCAGCTTGATGGAGAGAACAAAAGTTCCTCTTCCTCTCCTTCCTTATTTGCATTTAGACACATTTGAGTGGACTGCCCCATTTAGTGATATTCATGTTGGTCATTGCTACATAAGATGTGTACAGCATCTGTTCTCGGACGTACATCTGTTTTGCAACCATCAGAATTGACAAATTTCAACACTGACCTTGTAAACTGTTTTTTTCTAAATTGATGCTCCTTATTCTCATAACACCCTAAAACGTGAACTCTGTGGTTAAGGTTCAACACATGTTCATTCTACAGAAAATGAAAAGGAGGAAATAAGTTAGTGCAATGGGTTCCCGAAATACTAGTGTTAAGAATATTATTAAGATAAGATAAAATAAGATCAGATATACTTTATTAAAAACAACAAAACAAGAGAAATCCTCCTACATATATCAGTCTCATGAAATGTAAATACTTCAGTTTTTGTTCTTTTATACATACATTCAGAATAAATATCAGTTGTGATGATGTCCTTTAAAACATTTGTAAATCTGCTCATAAAACATTTCTAATGGAATGGTAAAGACATGTTTGACGTGCTGCTGGAACATTACTCAGTGCTGATGTTGTTTATGTACAGTCGGGGCAGAATGGTTGTACAACATAAATTTGTAGTGGAAAGAAAGACTAATGGAGTTTGGCACACAAGTTTAAAATGATTAATGATTGCGGGTTTTCTGAAATCAATACAATATTAAAAAAGAAGTCACTGAAAACTTGATATGATGATGGATGGATGGTTGGATGGATGGATAGTTTTAATGGATGGATGGTTTGTTTTAATGAATGGATGGTTTTAATGGATGGATGGATGGATGGATGGATGGATGGATGGATGGATGGATGGATGGATGGATGGATGGATGGATGGATG
>JAPQRN010002138.1:0-10200 GCA_037367275.1 Coranthus polyacanthus | reverse complement strand
CACACACACACACACACACACACACACAGACACAACACACGTCTTTCCATCTTTGAGGATTTCCTGTTGACATGATGAATTCCCTAACTTTTACATTGCCTAAGCCTAACTCAAACCCTAACCCTAAAACCACACCTTCACCCTTGTGTGCACCTGCTAGAGTGTCCTCATGACCCCAAATGTCCTCCCAAATATAGACTCAAAATCGTCAGTCCTATCATGTCTGTGTGCTAAACTCCATTCACATACACACACACAGGTTCTTCACATTATATGATTAAGACCTACCCAGCTGTATTATTGACCACCACATCAAAACAAGCAACACTTTTCAACTTTATAGCTCACGTTAAAACATGTTAACAAAGCAAAATTACAGTTACATTACTTTGATGAAGTCATTAAAATAATTACATTAATTATATATACATTAATTATACATATTTAACAAAGTAAGTTACTTTGTAATCTGTAACCTGTTACATTTCAAAAGTAACCTTCATAATATTGGTTCTAACAAACTGAATTGAAAACATTGAATAGTGTTGTATTTTGTCTGAAACTAAACATTGGGGATAGTGAATTATAAATACAGCGCTTTTTAATATATTCTCTTGTATACACTTAAGAAACAGGTTACTCTCCCTAACAATGTTCATGGTCCTGTACTCTTTGTTTGTTGAAACAGTTTATTAATTGATTAGACAGATACTATATTTATCCTGACATGTGTTAGCAGCGCCAACAACCAAAGCACAAAGCCTGACAAGAAAAACACAAGATAAATACCTGATAAACCTGAGACAAAGTGATGAAAACATTCTGATATACATAAAAAAAGTTAATGAAATACATGCTCACTGACCACAGCCGGCTTTAGCTGTAATGTGGTTCAACAAATTTCTCTACATAAGTCAGAAATAGAAGGACTACACACTACACATTTTTACTGTATGTAAGCACAATGTGAACAAACTTCTTCAATATTTTGAAATAAAAGAGACTTCAAAATATAGATAACCTGTTTTGAGGATTGATTGTTCAATTATCATGCATAAAAAAAATATCAAGCTAAATAAAAGTACCTCTGCTGTTCTCTCTGGGATTTCTTTCTCCTCCTTGGGTTTTTTTGTGTTTGTAACTTGAATCTTTTTTGAGGTTTTACATTTTTCAGGCACTGGGGCTTTAATTAAAGATCTAGAATACTTTCTGGCCCTCTGAAGGGGCTCGCAGGCTGATCCCAGAGCCTCCGTTATATCACCAGCTAAGTTTAGACGCCTTTGTCACAGCAAGGAAACTGAAGCACATAGTGAAGAGAGAGCTGTTCCAACACACTGCTTTTAAAATGTGTTTAAGGTTAAATTATACCTCAGCCTGCAATCTGATTCACAGCAAAAATATCCTCTCTAAATGTACAATTAGTAGTCCAACCCAACCCCATGCTGATAGACAACCAGTCCTTCAACCTGATAAACCATAAATATGTGGTTTGTGTGACCCATAGCAGTGTTTAATGGATTAGCACCCCTACAGGCAGCAGGATACATGACACTAAATGCCACAGATAACAAATCTCTACTGCATTTAGACAGTGAAAGTGCCATTGTTAATATTTGATTGATTTAGGGACAAAAATAACCTGGTTAGGGTTATGAAGAGGTCATGGTTACGGCATGGTTAAGACAGTTATAATGGTTAGAGTAAAAATACACAGTTCCAGTTAAAATGAGCAACATTTACTTTAGTTTACATAGCCACCTATGTGTACACTGTCTGGTCTTGGCTTGGTCTCAAAAGTCTTGGTTCCTGTTCAGACCTGGCATGAACATCTGTCCTGAGATATCCAAATACAAGGGTCCAGCTGTAAGTGCATCTGATCACACCTGACATTAGAATGCATCTCCAGATGTATGAAAGTCAGATCTGATCACCTCTGATCAGATCTGACTTTCCTGCTCTATATGCAAATAAAGAAGCTCATCTATAGACTGAAACATAGCGTGCACATTTATTTCAAGTTGAACAGACTGGCTTTGTAGTTTAATTCACTTTGCTGCTCAAAGTCGACCGTGGCAGCTGTTGAGATGAAGTGTTTTCTACCTATTACTCATTGCATGAGGGGACACTGATCAAGGACACATACCTGTTCAGACTGATAGGAAAATGTGGACATATGCATCCTAGACCACCTCTGAATGTGTCCTGAGTATAAGCAGATGGGAATGCATCCTGACTGTGTTCAAAGACTCTGCATTAGAGCTGTCAACATGTGATCGGATTTGCCAGGATGGATGTTCATGCAAGTTCTGTGAATAAGGCTTTGATCTTGTCTTGGTCTCGATACACTCTGGTCTTGGTTATGCCTTGATCTCAGTTTAGGTGGTATTGACTACAAAACTCTAGAAATTATGCAGTGCAAACATCACAACTAAAGGTAACAGCACAGTGAAACAGCATCAGTTCCCAGGTTAGTTAGTATGCTGTGATTTGGGGTTAATGCAGATCGCTTATGTCAAGGTTTTCATTGCATCATATCGTATTGTAACGTTTCATAATGTTTTGTATCGTAATGTAACATATTGTATCATATCAAAATGTGTCGTGACATAATGTAGCATTGTATGTTATTATACTGTATCATAATGTAACAAATCGGATTGTATTGTATTGTCACATACCATACTGTAACGTATCGTACTGTATGCTATGTGTGCAATTATCTTATCTTAATTATTTTTATTTTATATCAAATAAACAGCTGTAATGAACAATCGTGTCAGATGATAATCACAAATGTGTCATACAAGCAACATGGCAGCTCCCATGACTGGTGGATTCAGCTTCATTTTTTCACCACAGGAGGAAACTGAATCTTTATATACAGTATGAATAAAACAAATACAATTAAATAACACTGGGACAGGCAGATTGTCAGTCCAATTTGCTCCACAATGAATATATTATACAACTGCTGGTCATGTTTTGAGGGCATGTTCTGCTGATCTATAGGAATATAGAGAAATCATCATCATCATTTGTCTGTTGTGCACAGCGCTGCAGGCTGCAGAGGAGTAACAGTACTCTGTACAGTTCACGACATTTTGGAAACCATTCACAGCTATACGAGTAGGGTGTCAGACAGTGTGTGTGTGTGTAGGTGTGTGTTTGTGTGTGTGACAGTATTTAATGAAAGGGAAGGGTGATGTGTAAGTGGATCTCTCTATCAGCATTAACTCCACACTACTGACCTCAAAGACACTTTAAAACACACACACGTTAAGTGCACTTGTGAACAGCATTTTAAACAGCTTCTTAACTGAGCGGCCCTGTTAAGTTAAAGGTCAGCTCGGTGCAATCAGGACAAGGCAGAGATACAGGATCATTTATTCTAGAAAATACGACCTCTTCTGAAAACTGCAGTGTGTGAATGTGCTGTAATGTCCCCGTGGGAAGGGGAGGAGGGGGCGTGAAAAGTGAGCAGTCATAAGCCATTTTTAAACAGAGATCCCACTGTATCATGCATTATGCCAACTGAACCACACAAAGCCAACTCTGCATCATAAACTTTACTTTTAGACAATATGAAGCATCAGCAAGAATTAACTTAAAAAAGGATTTAAACCCCTTGGTCACGGGACAATCAGTTTGCAGATAACCTGCCACATCAAGAAAGCTGTTGAACAAACATTTTATCATTAAAATGGTTCATAAAGTAGAGTTTAAAACCACAAATAACCATCTTTTATGTCATTTTTGTCTTGTTGAATCAGAACTAAGATTGGGCTCATTTTCTTTATTTTAATTGAATTCATGCTGGCTTTCAGAACATTATATCAAAGTAAAGAAAATGAAAAAAAAAGTGTCTTATCTTGTCATTTACGCCGTTTTCTTCTTGTCTTTTTACATTGTTTTCCTTTGTTGTGTCTTTGCACATTGTTTTTTGTCTTGTCATGTCTTTTACATCATTTTCGTCTTGACGTGTCTTTTGTAGTTTTGTCTCGTCATGTCTTTTGTCATTTTTGTCTAGTCGTGTCTTTTGCATCCTTTTTGTCTTGTTGTATCTTTTATGGGGCGGCATGGTGGTGCACTGTCGCCTCACAGCAAGGAGGTCCTGGGTTCAAACCCAACACCGGCTGGCTGGGGCCTCTCTGTGTGGAGTTTGCATGTTCTCTCCGTGAGTTCTCTCTGGGTACTCCGGCTTCCTCCCACAGTCCAAAAACATGCACCTTAACAGGTTAAACAGGTTCATTGATCACTCTAAATGGCCTGTAGGTGTGAATGTGAGCATGAATGGTTGTTTTTTCCCCTTTATATCAGCCCTGCGATGAACTGGTGACATGTCCAGGATGTACCCCGCCTTCACCGAATGTCAGCTGGGATCGGCTCCAACCCCCCATGACCCTCCAGAGGATTAAGCAGTTACAGAAAATGAATGACATTTTTGTCTTGTCGTGTCTTTTGTTGGCTTCGTCTTGTCGTGTCTTTTGCTGTTTTGTCATGTCTTTTTTCATTTTCGTCTTGTCGTGTCTTTTGTCGTATTTTTTGTCATTTTATCTTGTCGTGTTTTTTACATAATTTTTGTCTTGTCGTGTCTTTTACATCGTTTTCATCTTATCGTGTCTTTTGTCGTTTTCATCTTGTCGTGTCTTTTACGTCGTTTTGACTTGTCTTTTACATCATTTTCATCTTATTGTGTCTTTTGTCATTTTGTCATGTCTTTTGTTGTTTTTGTCTTGTCATATCTTTTGTTGTCTTCATCTTGTCATGTCTTTTGCCGTTTTGTCTAGTCGTGTCTTTTACATCATTTTTGTCTTGTCGTGTCTTTTGTCATTTTGTCTTGTTATATTTTTAGTGTCATTGTCGTCTATCATGTCTTTTGTCTTATTTTTTGTCGTTTTGTTTTGTCTTGTCGTGTCTTTTACGTAATTTTTGTCTTGTCGTGTCTTTTACATAATTTTTGTCTTGACGTGTCTTTTGTAGTTTTGTCTTGTCATGTCTTTTGTCATTTTGACTTGTCGGGTCTTTTACATAATTTTCATCTTATCGTGTCTTTTGCCGTTTTGTCTTGTCATGTCTTTTGTTGTTTTGTTTTTGTCTTGTCATGTCTTTTAATTTTAATCTTATTTTTAATGTCATTTTTTGTCTTGTCGTGTCTTTTGTCGAATTTTTTGTCATTTTGTCTTGTCGTGTCTTTTACATAATTTTTGTCTTGTCGTGTCTTTTACATTGTTTTTGTCTTGTCATGTCTTTTGTTGTTTTCATCTTGTCGTGTCTTTTACATCGTTTTTGTTTTGTCGTGCCTTTTACATCATTTTCGTCTTGTCATGTCTTTTGTTGTTTTGACTTGTTGTCTTTTACATAGTTTTCATCTAATCGTGTCTTTTGTCGTTTTCATCTTGTCGTGTCTTTTGCGTCGTTTTTGTCTTGTCATGTCTTTTACATTGTTTTTGTCTTGTCATGTCTTTTGTTGTTTTCGTCTTGTTGTGTCTTTTACATCGTTTTTATTTTGTCATGTCTTTTGTTGTGTTGTCTTGTCGTGTCTTGCCATTTTGTATGTCTTTTGTTGTTTTTGTATTATCATGTCTTTTGTTGTCTTCATCTTGTCATGTCTTTTGCCGTTTTGTCTTGTCGTGTCTTTTACATCATTTTTGTCTTGTCGTGGGTTTTGTCATTTTGTCTTGTCATATTTTTAATGTCATTGTCATCTTGTCGTGTCTTTTGTCGTATTTTTTGTTGTTTTGTCTTGTTATATCTTTTACATAATTTTTGTCTTGTCGTGTCTTTTACATCATTTTTGTCTTGACATGTCTTTTGTCGTTTTGACTTGTCATGTCTTTTACGTTGTTTTTGTCTTGTCATGTCTTTTGTTGTTTTTGTCTTGTTGTGTCTTTTGTCGTTTTGACTTGTCGTGTCTTTTACGTTGTTTTTGTCTAGTCATGTCTTTTGTTGTTTTTGTCTTGTCGTGTCTTTTATATCGTTTTCATCTTGTCGTATCTTTAACGTCATTCTTGTCTAGTCATGTCTTTTACGTAATTTTTGTCTTGTCGTTTTTTTAATGTCATTTTCGTCTTGTCGTGTTTTTTGTCGCTTTGTCTTGTCGTGTCTTTTGCCGTGTCTTTTGTCATTTTGTCTTGTCGTGTCTTTTACGTCATTTTTGTCTTGTCGTGTCTTTTGTCGTGTCTTTACATCATTTTCATCTTTTCGTATCTTTAACGTCGTTTTCGTCTTGTCATGTCTTTTGTTGTTTTTTTCTTGTTGTGACTTCTATGTCATTTTTGTCTTGCTGCACTAATAAATTAAGATCACAAACAACTTAGGACCAAAAATCAGCCTTTAAACTGGAAAGAAATAATGATTTGACATTTATTGTGATAAGTATCGATATCAACTGATATGAAAATGCTTATTATGACAATATCTTTGACCATATTGCCCAGCTCTAGGATAAAGCACCGTGAAATGCAATAGGTTTTGATACTTATTTTGCCACAAATTCATTATTTTCAAAAAGAGAAGGCCTGTCTATGTGATTGTGAAATGTGGCAAGATATTGAAAATCTCTATGAAGAAACACAGACATCAATTGTAATATTCACATCTTTGTCAATGTCATCTACAGACAACAATATGAGACCAAAAAATATAATGGAATATAATATTTAAGCCAATTGACAGCATTCAAAACCATGTGTTTGAGTCACGGAAATGGACGGACGCTTTTCTCATCACATAACTGATCTACTCGACTGACACACTGCTTTACCTACACACATCTTACTCTGTCAGCTGGTTAACACCTAATGATTCAGGAAACGTGTCCAGGTTACCTGGTGATAATCAATCCTGTTCTCACTCCAAGGTCGTCACATTCTGCTTGGTCATCTTTGACTCACACCTACATTTTGAGAAACAGTGAATGAATTTAAATTTAAATCAACAACTCCAAATTCAATTGTTTTAGATTTATCTGAAAGTAGCTGTCTTTCAGAACAGCCCAGTTTTACTGTACCTATCATTCTGTATCTCTTCTTGGCCACAAGCCTCACAGTCAACTATAAAACCTGTCAAATCATTATATAATCACATATAAACAATAAAAACTGTGTACAAAAAAAGCACTGTGATGGTATCATTGTCACGTCTCAGAGAAATGCAATATATTCAGCTTTGACCGTTTCATAGGTTATGCCAACCTAAAGCTTATTTTTAAATGCTGACATGGTCGTGCTCCATCTGTATTTAATGAATTTGGTCCATGACAGCAGCTATCCAGCAGAGTCAGTACAACGTCAACTGTTCCATTGTGATGCACAACACCTCATTTGACCCATCAACCTTCTCTATTACAGGAAAAGGAAACAACATTGTTCTCTAATCCAAAGGTCCAGAGTTTTTTATTCCCATATTATATTTGTACCTGTGTTGTATTTCTATTGGACAGGTGTTGTCAATTAGCATTTCACTATAGACACATAATACAGTACATCTGCATAACTGTATGTTGCAGTTCCAATTTTACTACTGTCAAATAAATACATATCTAATCTAATATAATATAATCTTAATGTGGAAACATTACACATTGTACATTTAATATTGTGCAAATAAACCAAAAACAAAAAAAGACCAAAATGTCATATTAAACTAAACTTTTAAGATATTATATATTCCTAAATTATTATTGTTATTATTATCATCCTTAATACACTGGACTATGATCCTATAACAGAGACCAGTGGTTCCTAAACTTTTTCAGCTCAAGACCCAAAAAATCTATTTTATGTCTCCTCAAATTGCCATAATGACACCAATTTTACTGCCTCTTCCACTGTCAAAACAATGTATCTGAACATCTCTCTCTATTGTTTATGTCTTTTCATTTTCATTTTCATCTGGTTGCATTTTGTAACCTTTCTGTCATTTTCATCTTTTTACATCTTTTAGGTTTTCTTTCATCCTTTACGTCATGTTCAACTTGTTGCTCTTTTATGCCATTTTTGTCCTGTCATATCTTCTTACCTCTCTTCTGCATTTCACATAGGTCAACATTTATTAACTATTCCAGACACTCTTCTACTATTTTAATTCAGAAATTTACTTCACATATCATATTATTGTTATGTATTTTCAAGTGGCGACTTAATAAAAACAGCTCCACAACCCATTTTGAGTCCTAAGTCGGAAAAATGGGGTAGATTACTACATTTATTACCACTTAGCCTACGACTACAACTATTTACTAAATAATGAATTCATTAAATACTTATTTTATAATGTTTAATACAAGTAGTCAATCTGAATTTCCGGATTTTTTTTCCACTTAATGCTCTTTACTGTCTAGTTATGGAGTTATAATGTAAGCTAACCTACACACACTGCGTTCACCTTTTCTGCTCCTGACGCTTCCCGCTCTTAGCTCCGCCCCGCGCGCACGACACTCCGCGTGCACCCTGAAAATAACACACACCGAGCTCGTGACACCTGTTGTACTTCATTCAGGCCTGAAAACTCAAACAGCAGGTCAAAGTTGTGTGCGCCCGGGCCGCCGGAGCTGTGACTCGGGGCGGGCGGTGTTAACTTGTTGCCGGCTTCTGTTTCTAATGGTGTTCAAGGATTAAAACATGAGAGAGCACAGGCACGCGGGTACAAACAGGTTACCGTTAGAAAGAGAATACCTGCCGCTGCGTCTCTCCCGTGTCCCCGCAGCACCGTGAACCGCCACACACCGACAGACCGACCGGGACAACCTGAGCTTCGTGATCCGGGGATCCTGCTCCGGTCCCCGGGCCGGCGGGCAGAGAGCAGGAGGTGGAGGAGGGCACGGGGGTGGGGTGGGGTGGGGGGTGTTAGCGGTGGATTTTCATTAGCAGGGTTTTTATTTAAAGAGGCAGGATCCTAAGAAACGGACAAACGGATAAACAGAGGGGAGACCGGGCCCAGTTGGAACCCGTTATGCAATTGTCCCAATAGATCAAATAACATATACACTAATAGCCAATTTGCTAAATTATAAACTTAAATGTATCAACTACTAAAACAACATATTTAAGTGTATTTAGAAAACATGTACAGGTTGCAAGACTGTAACATGTCTCAAATATACATAACTAATCATTAAAATACTGAAATGAGTGATGAGTGCATGATTCACTTATTATCACACTATTCTGACAATTCCTTTCTGTTTAAAATAAAGATTACATTACTATTTCCGTTGAACACATGGGCAAAGTAAAGTAGAAAAACGACAGCTGCATTGTTACGACCCTTATAAGGACACCACTAAATGATGGCTTTGGGATTGCCTCTCCTTCCTTCCCAACAAGAACTGTGATGTTTGTTGTGTCAACCTCGTATAGATTTTAGTTGGATTCAGTGACCTTTGCAGATCTCCTAAATTAGCAGACCTGGTAGTTGTAGGGGTGTGAAGCTATTTTCTTTACTGTGTTTGTCTCCTGTGTTGTGTTAGAAAGTGAGGTAAGATCCCTGTTTTGTTTTCTCTTTTCTTTCACTAGGTAAGTTAGTTGTTTCAAAAGTAGATTGTTCTGTTTTTTTCGATGCACAGTAAATACATTTTCATTGTTTGGACTGCAAAACCCTTGCGGGTGCTGGTCTTTCTTGGCAGCGGGGACAGAGGGGAGTCACATTTTATGTAACACTCAAGTTCCCCTAGACCAGGCCTGACGGCGTTTAGAACAGTTATAGATACAGTATAAAGAAAATGTTTTAGTCCACGGATGCTCTGTAGTGGTCGTAGTAGTCACTTTGCAGCACCTCACATGTGATCAGGATTTTTGCATAGATACAATTTTTAATTAATTTAACATGACATTTTACACTTAGTATTTAAATGTAACTTTAGATACAGTGAACTGATTTATCACAGTGCAACACTTTGTTGTTGCTGTGAAGCCTTTACAAATGACATTTTAAATTTGACATTTGTTAAAGGTTAGAAATACCAGAGTAATTTAGAAAGGATTGCATGAAAGTATTCAACAGTAAATCTTTATCTATGACACAACACAGTGAGCCAAATCATTCAAAGGATAGAACATTGTTTTTTGTAACAGAAAACTTTAAAATAACCAGACTATATAAAGCAACACCACATTTAGGCTATTGTTTAAATTTGTAGTTTTTCACCTAAAATGGGAAATGCACTCTTTTTCTCTCTGGGGGTGAGATGTGTACATTAGG
>JAPQRN010002137.1:0-10201 GCA_037367275.1 Coranthus polyacanthus | reverse complement strand
TGTTGAATCTATGCCACGAAGAATTGAGGCCCCAATGAAGGCAAAAGGAGGCCCAACCCGGTACTAGCAAGGTGGACTTAATAAAGCGGCTGTTGAATGTATATATCTATTTTACTCTTTCATCCCAGCAAGAAACTGTAAACCATATCCAACTACAGAAAGTAAGCCAGCATGCACAACAGCAGACCCTGTAAGTAGAACTCCTGAATGGGATTCAGTAATTATTATTCAGTCCACCTTAAGATGCCAGTGAACATGTACATCATCTAATTAGCCCCATGAGGAAGAGCAGACTAACAGAGTGTCCTGTCTACTGGGATTTACTATTTTTTTCATTCTTGGTGGGGTTTTTTTTATTTTTTGTCTTCATGCATAACTGAAGGAGATTAGAACAGGCTGATATTGTGTTTTAATTGCTTAAATCTGATGAGGTCATGCTCATTCCGAGCCATGATTTGACAAAATGAGTTCATTAAATTCATTAGAAATTTTGATTAAGAAAGTAAGATTTCAAATTGAATGTGTTGGCTTCAAATCCATTGTGAGAATTATGGAATTGTTTTCCACAACAGCTGGTCGTATAATGGATTTAGGTAGAGATTAACAAGTGCACAGAGCTGTACCTCCATTGTGAGACCCTGTTTATTTTGGACACCAAGATGGAGAAAGGGCAACACAAAAGGCAAGAGAAATGTGTTTCTCTGCTGGCGATAAATGGCCCTGGACAGCATTGACTAAACTTTGTCCAGCTGCTGTCCCTTTCACTGGATGGACAGAGGTCTACACTGGTGGATATTCTTGCCAGGGATAAATGATTTGGAGCACTGGCTTTGTCACTGGACAGTGAAATGTCTGAGATTCATCTCTGCCTCTCTCTTCACCTCATGTTGCCTTTTTGGGTTGTAAAAGGGTGGCTGATATGACCTTCGCTGACATCTACTGGTCATCCTGTACTGGTGGTCTTGTAACAAATGATCCTCGCTGTAAGACGCTGTAGCTGACAATGTCAACAGCAGCTAATTTTATCGTATTTTTCCTTTTCTCCCTTCTCCTTCAGTATCCTTCCTCACACTTTCTCCCCATCACCTCAATCTGAGGCCTGGGGGACATTGTGCACCTCACCTGTGTATGATGTTCGGGGAATCATTTCCTTTTTGTTCGCGGCTAAAGCCGTATTGCAGCCAATCTCAATTTTCAGCATCAGGCACATAGTTCCAGCAAAACTAGACATTATTTTGTATGTAAACATAGATATGCAGTCATGATGTTTTATTCATTTTAAGATTAAGATTCTGCAGCCACTTGTGGATTATTTGATAAAATAATGAAAACAAAATGAGAAAATGTATATGTGCTTATTTGCTCAGCCTATTTTTGAAAAGTAAATTTGCTTAATTTTAATCAAAGTGGGCCAACATAATGACCAACATAATGACCATCCAAAATGAGAACCACTGGTGTATGTAGTATTACAATTCTACATACAACAATTCCCAAGTTTTGGTTGCTTTGTTGATTGTATGAATTAAATAATTAAATCACTGAGACAGTGCATAAGGCCAATGACAGCCGATGGCAGTTGTCTCTTTCCAGGATCATTTATATGATTAATGACTAATTAATGTATTATGTATATAATTAATGCAATTACTCTAAATAATGACTATAAGGACCTTTCGAGCTAATAATCAACCAGATGTATGACACCTGAAGCAGGTTCAGGACAGTTCATGCTTCAGGGAGAAAGGTTCATCTGTCATACACTTATCTCATGCCAACAGATGAATCAGAAAGTAGGAACGAATTGTATCTTGTACATATGCAATAGCAATTTGAATGTTCAGTATTGTAAAATGTGAAACCTCAATATATATATTTGTTTCTCTTTATGGTCACTCACATCAGGACTCCATATGTTTCTGACTAAACTAAAAATAAATTCAATTTAGGCTATGAAATCAAATCAAACATAGTCTTTATAAAATTTGTGTTTTAGACAAAGTAAATTGAGAAAAAAAATCTAAGCTTTACTGTTAAACAACCTTTATGGCCACATGAGTATAGATTTTTTAGATTTTTCAAGATGCACCATGAAGTCCTTGTCCCTGTGTATCAAACTCCATCACAGGCAGCAGGACAGAAGAAGTGAGCCTGTAAATGACACAAAATACACTAAAGTTTTTTTTTTTGTTTTGTTTTTTTGATTCCAGGACTATTTTTATACAGACATTTACTCTGACAACAGGTGACCCAATAAAAATAGGTCCCATTTTGGGTCACATCATTTTGGGTCAAGATTGGGAAAGGCAGGTCTAGACTATATCTGAATATGTCATAGACATGTCTCTCTCATAATCTTTCTCTTCATCTGTTGTTCTGAAGGGGAACGACTTTTCTTAGCAACTAAATTATTGATGAAATAAAATCACATTGATGGCCACTATCAAAGGAAAACTTTGCCGTCATGCACAGGTGAGGAAGTCAGTGTGTCCCAGCAGTAACGCTGAACTACTGTCCTCCCTTTTTCCCTGCCACTCTTTATTTGCTTCAGTGTTCCATGCTTCTCTCAGTCATGTAATCAATCATCCTTATCTTCATCCCCAATCATCTATCCTGCCTGCCCACCTTTTTTTTTTGCATTTTATTATTGTGTCTCCAAATGCGTCTGACCCTGTCCCTCCATGGCAATCTTTGACTGACAGATTCTCAGACAGCACCATCCAGGTCTTGTAAAGGATCATTAGCTCTTCACCCATGATAATGTCAGCCATCAGTGCCTTCCACCATCTGGCTAACGATAATAAATGGGAGATGTCAAAAATAACTAAAGTGATTCATTCCCATCCGTCACTGTTTTTACCTTTTTTATTTTCCATGCTAAGCAATATTCAGTGTTTAGGTGATGATTTTACTGCCTGAACCGGTGAACTGTGTGCAATGTGAATGTTCTGTTTTGGGTAGGCAAGATGGCAGCAGGCCAGTCAGGTGCAGTAGTAGCTCTGTTATTCTATACACTAATCCTGAGGTTTGTACAACCAGGGACGTCGATCCATCTCCAAAATCTCTTGATAACATCAATTTAAGCATGCTCAACAACGATGGACTAAATGCTCAGAAGAAACGCCGGTGTAAATCTACAAACAAGGTCACCTTCTTAATTACACTCTGGCACAACCACAAGGTGAAAAGCATCAACCCCACATGTAAACGACAACCCGGTAATGCTGTGATAATATCTGTATGTTTGCTCTTGTCGGAGGACATTCATCAGTGTCCTGGTCCGACTAAGCCAACAGAAGCAAATGCTGCTAACAACATCACCTGCAACTCCACCTATACTCAGGCACATGAGTACAGAGGCTACTCCTTCACAAAAAGCACGCAACAAATGTACCTGGCCTGACATGCACTCTCCGCGTCCCATGGAGAACCCTAGGACTGCTTGGACGCTATCTGCTGCTGGCCTGATGAGGAACACAGAGGCCGATCCAGGTGGGGATCCCCCGTGGAGGTCGCTGCTAACAACACAACCAGGTGGTCATCCTCGATGGCGCTTGGCATTCATAACACTGCCCATATCTCCGGGATCTTTGCCAATGTCTGCCGGTCTCAGAGCTGGACCGGGTGCTAAATTCCTCCACGTCACTCATCCAGGCAAGTCGTTTGGGGCCCAGAGTACGCCGGGACGCTGCAGACATCTTAACATACAAAGATTAAAATCAAAAAGCGTTCAGATTGGCCACCTGTTGTCAGAGTCAAATTTGGACTTCTTTTGTCATTCAGAAACTTGGCTCCATGAAAATTCACCACCTGCTGCTGTACTAGTGTCGAGATATGAAGTCTACAGTACAGGAAAGACAGAATGGACAAAAAAGGGAGCGGGGTTCTGGTCTATGTGAGAGACACTATTCGATGTTGTCAGATATAATGGCAAAACATATGCAATCTAGAATGTATAGGTTTAAACATGACTCTAGCACCACAGGTGTCTTTTACACTCATAGTTATTTACCAACAACCTTCATCCACCATAAGGTTCTATGATATGTGTAAGAAAATGCTACGCCAGTGTGATTTTACAAAAAAGGTCATTGTCATGGGTGATTTCAATATTAACTGGTTAGATAAATCATCAAGGAAAAAGCTTAAAGAAATCACAGATGGTTTTAACTTAGCTCATATTGTTACAGGTCCAACACAAATTACAAACAACTCCAGTACCCAGATTGACCTCATTTTCAGTAACAGACCAGAACGAATTACAAAATCATGCAATATGATAACTGGGTTATCGGATCAAGAGCTGACCAGCAGGTGGTTTACTGCACACACTGGCAATAAAGAATATTTTGGCATTCCAAAAAACAAAAAAGAACATTTCAAAGAAGCTATTAAAAATATAAACTGGGGCACTCGTCTGCCCGATGGTAATTTGGAAATTATCAGTCAAACCTTTACAGAAACGTTACAGTCTACAATACATGACTTCCACTTGGATAAATGATAACATCAAAAAACTAATGAAACAGTGTGATAATGCTCTAAAATTAGAAACCAAATCCAAACTGACCCACAACAGACACAACTTTGCAAAGCTAAGAAACAATTGACAAGAGAATTAAGAAAAGCAAAGGCTAATTTCTTTATTACCATCATAGAAAATTCTCATGGTAACTCAAAAGTCATTTGGTCTCAAATCAAGAATTTAACTGTACAAGATAATATCACTATGAAACCAACTGAATTAAAGGTCCATGGCAATGATCTACAACATCCAGCTGATGTGGCCCAGGCACTTATTAACTACTTTGTAGATTCAGTGGCTACCATTTCAAAGAGTTTTCACTCTTCCTTATGTGATGAACAGACCCTCAGCACAGACATAATTGATACAAATTACAAAGACCTTAAGCATGATTTTTGAGCCCTAGAGCTGCTCTCAGCCAGTAAAAATTAAATCTCCAATTACACTCCCAGGTACCTGTTAGTGGGAGATTGGGGCTAAAGGCCAAAAGGTACAGCAGACCTAAAGAAGACACAAAGTGTACTCTTTCAGTTTTTCTGGGTTGAAGATGTTTAGATGTTGCCATGCAGCAGGTATGCAGCAAGAAAAGAACAGAGAAGCTATTCAATTCAGCTGACTTAACAAAGAGTGATGTAGTTACAGTTGAAGCAGGAATGTGTATAAGATGTGATTAATTAATTACACTGAACTGAAATACTTCACTGTACATAAACCAGTCCAATATGATATTGCAAGATCATATTTGCCTCACTGACTTTAAAATAAGCCTATGTAATTCAACGGGAAAATTCATCCCAGACCTTGGAAACAGAAGAAAAGAAAAATCGTAACTCAAGGTCCCCGTGTTAGCTTTTCCCAGAGCTGACATCTCTTTCTTTTTCGTAGCAGATGGAATTTACTCAACTGTGATTGAAGTTGTGACCTAAATTTTCTTTGGTCAGTGATGACTATAGCAGATTCATTCTCTTGTAAATGGAAAGATGAATTCACAAGCTTAGCATAGCTTAACATGGTCTATGGCTTAACATGGTCTATGGTTAAAGAGTAGCTTTTGATGGCTAATTTTAGCAACATCTATTTAAGTTGAGCTAACATTACCTTTGTAACCAATATAGCTGACTCATTATGCTCATCGACTCCTACTGCTACTGTTAAAACCATGTTTTCACATTAAATTGTTTCAGCAAACACATTTATTTAGCTTACTGTTACAAAAAGTAAGAGTTGATGCAGTATTTTTTGATTGGGTGCAACAAAACGACCTGTAAACACAATGGTAAACCATTTTTATTTGATCCGAAATTAATCCCACACTATGCACACATACACTCAGTATGTGTGCTAATATTCAAGATACTTTTACATAATTTGTGATTCTGTGAATCTAGAAAATCTTTTATTTTGAAATACTGGTGACAGAAAGTAGTATTTTCCATCATCAGTGTCTGTGGGTGCGCTTCCAAAATGATTTAGAAAATAACCACTGTGAAACAATCAGAGAATAACATAGTTTTTCTCTTATTTTGGATTCGTTCTGGCTAATGCCTCTCTCTGACTACATTAACTCTCTACCTTGCTTGACCACCACTGCTCTCTCCCTCATTTGTTTACTAAGCATAGATGCAGTTAAGCTATATGTTATATGTAACTGACTTATTAACATATTCAACTATATTTATTGTTACTTTAGGATTTTGCTAACATTTTTAGCCCTGGTGATGGTGTAGCTAACATTCTAGCCAGCGAGATGTCAATCAAAACGTGATCCATGACATCTACCCAGTCTGAGAAATGGTCTAAACTTCAGAATGGACTGTTTCTACCATTTTCTTATAGTTATGTGTTATGTGTTAATGTTTATTTTCACTCATATTTTTGTAGATGTTTAAGGAGACACTTAACTTTGATATCATACATGTATTTTTACTATATGTTTTAAGCTAAACCTAGCTAAATTTAAGTTCAACGTTATTATCCTTGTTGTGATCCTCTGACCACCAACACTGGAGAAAAATATGTTTAGCTGCTGAATTGCTCCACTATGTTCACCAGGCAGGAAGAGGTGTGATGCTGAATCAAAACAATACATTTGTAGCCCTAAAACCAAACCATTGCAAGTTTAAGACACTAAAACATTCAGCTGGAGCTGAGGGGAAATGCAGAGTTGGGTCTTAAATCTCACAATAGAACTAGAATAGAATAAATGACCCCTTATATATTTATGTAAAAATACTGAAAAGTGTAGCTTTATATGGTTCTTAAAGCTGCGTTTTCAATAATTAATCATTAGTTACCAGTTTTAATCTTAAATATCACTAGGACACAATATACGGAGTAAGACAGTAAAAGGACCACTGCCTCACACTCTCTGACGTTAATGAAGGTCGTCTACTGTTTTGTGATTCACATTTCATCAAACACTGTAGTCGTCGTCAAGGTAACCACATCATAACACCAGCTGATGGAAGAACCTGTGCAGGACTGATTTGTAACTATGTATTAGTAATAACAGACCAGTCACTGTTCCAGTTTTTGTTGTTTGCTTCCTAAATAGCGTCACAGTAGCCGCTGAAGCAGCTGTCTCTAATGAGAGAAATGAGACATTGGTGGTGACGCCGTCTGATGACGTACAGATGTAAATGAAAGAACACATTATGCACAGGTGATCTACAAGATGAACACGATAATGTTCCACTCCATGTAGTCAGAATAGATATGCATTTAAACTGTTATCTCTATAAATCCTATTGAAGGACCGTAGTGACAGGTTGTGAGCAGATACAGTATATTGTCAGTCATGATGCATTAAAATCTTCCAAAGCAGCATCTGTTTTTATAAAGACTTGATGGTTGTTTGAAATAATGTGTGGATATATCAACAGTACACACAAACGATGTCTTTATTGGGTGTTTTATTAAAAAGATTGTTTTTATCTACTACCTTTCAACAATATTTTGGAATCTGACTTCAGGCTTTAAGACCATTAATGAGATTGACTTCTGATGTCGGGCAATAAGATCTGACTAGCATTCATCTTTCCTAATTATCCAAAAGGTCTTGTATGTACAGCTGAGTTCAAGGTTCTGCACGCAGCAGTAAAACCTTTTTTTTTTTTTCTATAGCACTGGCTTTGTGCACCGAGGGACAGAAAAGGCCTTGCTCAAACCATTAACACTAGAATATTATATTTAGGTCGGTGTTATTAAGAATTGTTCTCATTTCACTTCTTGGGTCAATCTTTGGATTATTTTGGCAGTTAACTGATATTTGATATTTTTCAATAAAATATCAGAATATAGCAGAAAGTACTGGCAATATTTTTCTCCCTCAAAGGTCATGTCTTCATATGGCCTTTTACTGCGTTCAACCAGCAATCCAGATCACAAAGATATTCAATTTACTGATGTGATAAAAGGAAAATATCACACAGTTTTGCTCACGGCTTTAATTGAAAAGTGACTGAATCAAGAATCAAAATAGTTGATTTTTTGGATCAACTAGTTGTTGCAGTTGTGTATTCCTGTATACTGCACAAATAATTTCTGTTTCTTGAACACATGAAAAATGTATATCACAATAAATGTAATCATCACAGTATAAAAATATATGGCGATAACAATAGTTATTGTTTTATCACCCAGCCCTACTGTTACGTAATAATAATACAAGGCAATTTTCTACATATTGAAAAACAGAAATGAGTTACTTTACATTGGTGTTATTCCCAAGACTATTGCTGACAAAAGTAAAGCTGCAGAGAGAGTGACAGCAAAAGAAGAAGATGAGGAGGAGGAGGAGGAGGGTGACTTAAAATGAGCAGTGGAGTCTGAAAGAGAGTGATTTAGGGTCATCAGATCAGTAGAGGGATATAGTACTTTTACTTTTGGGGGGGGGATTGTGGAGGTAGAAATCACAATCAGGGCGGTGTGACGCGTGTCAGGAGTGTGATTGCTGGGCTGTGGATTTGAGACGACAGAGAGAGAGACACGAGTCAGAGAGTGTGTGAGGAGAGGAAATGACTGCGTGGGTTGGAGAGAGAAAAATGTGTGGAAAGTAAAGTGTGAAGCTGGTGATGGAGACAAATATTTGGTCCCAAAATGCTTTTCCTTGCTCATAAAAACAATGAGCAAGGAGCACTCATGGTGCATTAACTTCCATAGAAATTCAAAAATACTGGTGACTGAGTTTCAAGAGGATTTTGTGTGTCTATACTATATGTGAGTCTAAGTTCAGTGAGACCAGTGGAACTGTTCTTGTACAGAACATTAATCGTGTGTGTGTGTGTGTGTGTGTGTGTGTGTGTGTGTGTGTGTTACCAGTGTGTTCGACAATCTTAAGCCTTCTTCACACAGGACAGGACTTACCGTACCAGGTCTCCATGCTTGTGTGATTTACAAATCACCATGTCTGGGTTTCATTTGATGCACTTGCACAGGATAAGCCAAATCTGTTTTACTCACGTTTACTGACATTATCTCATGGCTCAAGGCTCCCAATTAATAAGCTACACATAGTAACTATTGAGCCTGTTGAAGATGGAAAGTGTTCATTACCTCAAGCTGTCATCCATGTCATCCATCTCATCATCTTTTGAGATTTCTCTCTTCTGTTGATTTGAGCTTTTTCCTTATGCCTCCATGCTGTGTAATGACATGAGCTTCCTGAATTCACACCCAAAATACTGTCAAAACTTTCTTTCGTAATTGCCAATGCAGGCTCCAATTGTAATTCTCAATTTAAAGAAAAAAAAATATTTTGGACATTAATATATTTTTTCCAGCTGTTGTTTTTGTACTTTCACACAGAACACAAACATTATGCTGAATGGGGTTGATTTTTCTGAGCTTTCACACTGTGAATAAAGGCATCAATCATGTGTGGAATGAACATCATGTCACAACAACACGTGTTGATTATGTTTCTAGCCACACCGCATAATATGGTTGTCTTTTTATTTTATAATCGCGTTTTAAAATCTCCATCTACACTAACATTTTGGCAAAGTTTTAGAAATAATCTCTGAATATTCTAACATGCATGAAAAGCATATCACATGAGGAGGGAGGGGACTGGACACCGTTATTGTCTTAAATTGCTCAAATACCCTTAGTGATGCTAATGAATGTAGTCATGAGTATCACGATATAAAGCAGAATTTAGAGCTGCTAACAGAGACAACAAGAACGGAATCACCTGTAATTCAGTGATTCAGTGTCCATGTTAAATTAAGAGCGGGCAACATCTTTTTTTCTTCTGGAAAGGGTCACATGAAAGGGGTTGGGCGAATCAGAGACAAACACATAGTGCATGCAGGTATCATCATTTCTAAATGTCTCTGCTGTTGTCCGTCCACATGGCAATGCAACCCCAGGGTTTCTAAATTAAAACAGGGTCAGCAACATTTCAAAAGGTTAAAATGCTGAAGTAGTGTGGATGCACATATAAGCATAGCAAAAGTTACATGTTTAAAACAAAAAAGTATGAGTGTGGACGTAGCCTATGATAAAAGACATAAAAATTAGAAAAGGAATCAACTAAAGGACCGTGTATGTGGTAAAACCAAACAACTGGGCTTAAAGAACAGCTGTAATGGTGTAAGAACTGTAAAAACATCGTCTTAACACCTGGAGGCAGGCACTGCGCATAGACTATGCCAAAAGTAATATTAGACACTG
>JAPQRN010002135.1:0-10205 GCA_037367275.1 Coranthus polyacanthus | reverse complement strand
GGGGCTGGAGCCGATCCCAGCCGACATTGGGCGAAGGCGGGGTACACCCTGAACAGGTCGCCAGTTCATCGCAGGGCTGACATATAGGACGAACAACCATACCTATGGTTTTTTGGACTGTGGAGGAAGCCGGAGAACCCAGTCGGCCCTGGATTCGAACCCAGGACCTCCTTGCTGTGAGGCGACAGTGCTAACCACTGCACCACCGTACCGCCCTGTGTGAAATGTCTTAATAGAAATTAAAGAATCACGTGGCGTCAAAAGACTAAACATTAAACCTGTTATTAAAACAAATCTTTGATTAAATACAAACTGCAGCTGCTGCGTTTGGGTCAACTGGGAATTTTGAAAACTGTAACTTAACATTAAGACTTTTTCCCTTCACAAAATATAATCGTTTTCTACGACTTTTTTTCTCATATATGACTTTGTTCTTGAAATATTGTGACTTTATTTTCATAATATCACATTTGTTTTATCCTAATCCTCCTTCAAACTCTGTCAGAAAATTGGAGAAACTTTACAAAACGAACCAGAAAAACATTGATTATAATATTGTCATGAATGTTAAGATGGATTTTACAAACAGTCAGTTCATCATCATAAAATAATAATACGTCTACTTCTAATAGATCTTATTCTTATTTTATTTCTGTGTTCATGTCAGTTTGTGCTTTACTTCCTCACATCTCTATTGTCTTGATTCAACATCATCTGGTTTAAAATTTTTCTTAATTGCTTTGTTTGTCGAAACACTTTGTAAATGTCTGTTTTAAAGGTCCTGTATAATGATAATTGTAATTGTTCCTGTGTTGAAGACAGGAGATGAGAGTCACTGCAGTGAATCAAGTCAACACAAGGAGGAACTGAATCAACATGTTTCAGACGTTTGGTGAGAACAGTGTTGAAATCTTAAAATGAACTGAGTCAGACTGGAGCAAAGGTTTATTCTGTATCTGCTTTGTTTCACAGCGAAAAGCTTCAGAGCTTGAGTGTAGCGACCGAAGACGAAGGATTTACAGAGTTTACGGACACTAATTTTGTCGGAATCGTCAACCACTACTGTCAGAAAACCAAACGCTCCCACGATTACGTCTTAGAGAAAAGACTGGGTCCGGCTCACAGTCCTCAGTGAGTATTTCAACATTTACACATTACAGATGAACCTGAACCATGTAAAACACCTCGTCTCTGCTGGAACAGATTCTTCTACAGATTAGTTATTAACAACAAGGACTATCCCGTGGCCAAGGGGAAGAACATTAAAGAAGCCAAACAGAAGGCGGCTCAGCTGGCATGGACGGCTCTGCAGGAACAGTCCGACTGGGACAGCAAGGTACTGCTCCCTTATCTCCACTGTAACGCACTCCAGGAACAGGGTTTAACCGACATTCAGATCCATTTATCATCTCATGTCAGCGTTAAGTTTGATTTCATTCACCACCGACATCGTGAACATCATCTAATACCAGACTTCACATCGCAGGGTTTTCGTTGTGTTTCGTAGCTCGGTACATTTGTTGCATTGAATGCCACCGTGTTTCTTCCAGGTTTCCTTCTGGTCGGCTGTATCTGATGACAGCGCCGTGGCCTCAGTGTCCACTCTATCGTCCACGCCGTGAGTCACCGCCTGACGACGACCGCTTCAACCGTTTCTGATATAATGTGACCGTGCTCATTGTATTCTCCCATCAGGGCTGCTGATACAACAGGAAAACACACAACTACAAGTAACTCGGTGGTTTTCGTTCATTCCCTGAACCCTCCCAAGGATCAGGTTGGTTTTTCTTCAGTCCTGTTTGGGAATCAGATTCTGTGGAGAAACCAGTTTGATATAACTGATAAACAGAGATACGTATGTTCACGTTTTCTGCCTCTTTAACTCGAGGTTAACTTGAATGTGTCCGGGCTTAAATTTGATTCCTACTATTCTCCTGCTTCCTTTTAGGGTCGGAGTCCTGACGTTAAGCCCAGAATAAGGTGAGCTTCTCCTCTGATCTGTACTCGCATCGGACAGTGTGTAATATTTCACCTCATTCATCTTTTTCTCGTCTTCGTAGAATCGCAGCTAATTTCCCCAACGCCCGCAAGAGTAAAGAGGTACCTGTTTATACCTGTATCTACTGAGGATGTGAATGACTGGATATTTTTAGGTTTTGTTTGTCGTTTTAATCTCTGAATTGTGACTTTATTCTGTTCGTTAAGGACATAATGCCCAATTTGAGTGTCAAGAATGTAGGAAGTAGTTCCACAGAGAAAACATCGACCCCTTCAGTCAACTCTCGGTATGAAACCTGGAATATTCATCTATGATATAAGCGTGTTCAGTCATGCTTCTGTATGTATTTGAAGTGGATTTGTCTTCATCTGTGCTCATTCAACAGGTTTACGTCAGAATACGACTGCATTGAACGTCTCGGCAAAGGAGCCTTTGGACGCGTTTTCAAGGCAAAGCAAAAACTGCTCGACAAGTATTTTGCCGTAAAGATCGTCCGATGCAAAGAGTGAGTTAAGTATTGAATGAAAATATTTCATTCTCTTTGTATCCTCTAGTTACTGTTTTGTTATTTTACACTATTTTGTTCTTGTTTGGCCTAATGGTGGCGCTGTTGCTCTTCTGTTACTGTATTATATTACTATTATTTCTGAGCTTCGTGTTTTTGCTTCAAAACGCTTTGTGAACTGGTGTTTTTAAAAGATCCTCGTCTTGCATCGTACAACTCAGTTACAGATGTGTTTTGTGCACATTTTGATCAGGAAAGCTCTGCGGGAGGTGGGAGCCTTGTCAGACCTCCACCACAGTAACATAGTGCGATACTACACCTGCTGGATGGAGGAGTCTGAATACCAGTGGGACGTCACAGCCGACAGCTGCAGCACGTCTCAGTAAGACCTTTGGTTTACTGGACTTCTGGTTCCCTACAGCTGGACTATTCACTAAAGACATGTTGTTGTTTGGTACGTTTCCAGGTCTACAGGTTCACCGTCGGTCATGTTCCTCTACATTCAGATGGAGTTATGTGACAATAAAACCCTCCGAGTATGGATCGATGAGAAGAACACTCAGAACGTCAAGAAATCTCTGCGAGAGTCCAAGAGGAGAGATGAAAGTCTAAACATCGCTCAGCAAATAGTGAGTGGAGTGCAGTACATTCACTCCAAGATGCTGATCCACAGAGACCTGAAGGTGAGACCAACTGAGGTAGAAAATTATCTCTGAACATCAGTCAGATGTCGTGTTCAGACGACGGAAGTAACAGACACATGGTTACTGTACTTCAGCAGTCTTTACTTTTCTGATGACTACATTTTAACACAAATATCTGCACTTTGTACTGCTCACTTTTTCGAAGCAGACTCTAGTTTTAATGCATTCAAGGTTGATTATCCATTATTTTATATTTTGCATCATTGTGCTACATTAATGAAACAATAACACATAGAAGAGACGATTCCATATCACACATGACAGACATAGAAGACGAAACAAGACAAAACAGACGATAGATGGAGGAAAGGTGTTGTGTATTTAATGAATCTGAGACCAGGAGAACAACCACCCACATGGACGATGTGAGGAGGGTCTTTGACGACATTTCAGAGCTTGTACTTTTGTACTTTTACACGAGTAAAGAATCGGTACTTCTACTTTTATCTGTACTTCTACTGGAGTAAAGAATGTGTTTAGTTTTTCCGCCTCTGCTCATGGAGGTCCGTGTTCATCGATTTGCTTTATTTCACCTTCAGCCTGCCAACATCATGTTTGGTCGTGATGGAGAAGTGAAGATCGGGGACTTCGGTTTAGTTACAGCTGAGAACGATGACGACGCCGAGAACCTGATGGAGAGAACAGTTTACAAAGGAACGCCGTCTTATATGGCACCTGAACAAGTGAGACTTCTATGTCTCATATGTATCATGAAATATTATCTGTACAGACGAACGGTGCTAATACTGTGCTGATGTTTATTGACAGAAAAGCAGACAAAAGACTTATGACCGAAAAGTGGACGTATTTGCTTTGGGGCTGATTTATTTCGAACTGCTTTGGAACATGCAAACAGGCCATGAAAGACAAGTGGTGAGTTGTTTCGTCAGCTGTTATTCTGCATCGATGGACAGGTTTTCACTTTATGTCTGACATGTCCTTCTCCTTTTATCGCTGCATAAACGGCAGCTGTGGGACGACGCCAGAAACCAGAAACTCCCTCAGAGGTTTTTGCACTATTTTCCCCAAGAGGTACATGAGCATTCATTGACTTTACTTTTAACACCAAACAGGAGGCAGTTACTTCTAATGCTGCCCAACTGGGGATTAGTTTAAATTAGGTTAAAGGAGGATTCAGGACGATCTCATTTCAAAAACAGAGTTATTATGGGTCAGAACAAACTGACTCTGACCAGGGTTTTGACATGTTTTGCTGTCACCGTAAGGGATAGAGAGATGGGATTCAGTTGGTTACAATCTGCAGCTTCACCACTAGATGTCACTAGATATGACTAAATGAACCTTTAAGGTAGAGGAGTTTGCTTTTACCACAGTTTCTCTTCATAAAGACTCTGAAAACGATCAAATATCAGTGATTGTAGATCAGTGTTTCCAAAGTTGTTTTTTTTTTTATAATAAACTACTGTGACTTAAGATGTTGTAGAGCACGACGTCTACTATGATGGCATTTATTTATCTTCTGTAGATCTTAACACCTGTTCTTTTTGTTGTTTCGATGCAGAGTCTAATCATAAAGTCCGTGTTGTCTGTGAAGCCTCAGGATCGACCTGAAGCCTCTAAACTGAAGACAGACCTGGAGGAGTTTACTTCGATTCTCAAGACGATAAAGAGCACACGTTCAGTCTGATTAGTACGAGGATCAGACAAAACTAGTAGATGATCTGTGTCATGTTCCGTAAAATATGTACAGAGTGTTTTTAATTAACTGTAAGTTTACATGAGCTGATGTGGCGAGTTATCATGAATATAACCAAAAACCATGAGTCACCGTTAACAGGTAATCATGTCCTGAGTAATTCATTTGTCTATAATTGAAATAAAATAATGAGTGCCTGACGATGTCACGTAACAACAACTTTTTTTAATTTGCTGAACACACTGAGCAAATAAAAACAATCCTCAACAACTACCGTCGGGTGTTAATGCTCCTTTATCTGATTCACAGTTTGTCCTGTAGTCGTATTTCTCTGATGTTTTATACTGTATGTACTATTAATATTCCAAACTGTCACCATCTGGGATCATCTAGTTTTCTCCTTCAGTCTAAATAACACAGTGTCTAATAAAGTCCACGTTCTGCGTCGGCCCATAGTTTACACTATAGCTCTGTTAGCTTAGCTCTGTTTTTAGACTGAAAACAGCCACAGTAAAACCACTGATCTCCTCCGTTTTACCTACGGTTTGTGTCGTCAGTATCTGCATTAAATATCTGTTTTGAATCGTCCGAACGGGGTCAGAACTGTCACCGTTTAGTCTGAACCGTGGATCGACAAACGACAGCGACTTAATAACATGACATAGTAACTTTAAACCTTCATGAGCTTCACAGTCAAACTCACCAGTGAAGAAGAAACGCTGACGTTTCAGCATCAAACAAATCGACTCCAGTGAAAACAACCACAATGAGTTTGTTTTCATTGAGGAAATACTGCAATATTTAGACATGGTACTAGTTCTGGTACTAAGTAGGAAAGTTTGGACAGTGCTTTTATTACGTGATCTGTTTGATTCCCCTGAAAAACAGATCATAGACAGGTTTAATCATCAGATGAACCAGCCTCGAGCTCCAAAAGCAGGTTTTTCTACCAGTTAAACTGCAATAAAAACATGATGTAAACGACACAGAAACAAAATGCTCAATAAATATAAAATAATACATGTTCCTCTGGTTTTACAAAAATCTGTTATTTTAAATGAAAATCACACTGGACATCGTGTCCTTTTACATATTTTCCTTAAGATCTTGACCTGTTTAAATCACTGTGTTTCATTCATACAGTCAGTGAGTTATAGAATATGATGTTGGAGATTCCACAACCTTCAAACGTGTAGATCCACCTGGACTAGACTTCTACACACTTCAGACACCAGGTGATGGCAGAAGATAAAAGAAATGTGTGGAGTATGTTTCCAATCAAGGTGGAGGTGATGTAGATTGTAGAAGATACTTCCAGTTTCGATCATTTCAAATCAAGTACGTGAATCACGTCGATACGTGGAAATCGAAACTTACAAACCCTTTAACTGAGCTGAATCGAAAGTCAGAGGCAGAGTGAAGGAGGCAGGAGCTCAGTACTGTCTGTATAGTTTACTGTGGGATAACTTTTCATACATGATGGATACTAGAAACTACGTTGGGGAACTAAACGAGTTTACGCAGAAAAGGAGCTGGAATCCGCCGCAGTATGAAGACCTGGGCTCCACTGGTCCGGATCACAGAAAAACGTGAGTTACACAACATTACAGAACCAGTTTGGATCAGAGGTCTCAGACCACTGTGTGAGAGGAGGCTTCATATACTATACGACATGAGCCCACTAGAAGGTTCGAGTCCAAGTCCATGTAGTCCACGTAGTCCTGATGAAGAACAAAGAGGACCCTATGTGAACAGGACTTCAGATGCATTTGTCCTTTTGACCCAGTGATTTGTGCAAAGGTGTTTAAATATTCATACTGTCAATGAAATACAAGTCAAAGGACATTTGAATATCACTGCTTTCTTTTTGAATTATTCTGTTTCATACTGTTTTACAAATACAATGACAAGTAATTCACACAAAGCTCCATCATAACAGTGTGTGAGTATTAGTAAGTGTTGTGTGTTACAGTCTATGACTACATTACATATACATTACATATACATTACATATACATTACATATACATTACATACATTAGTGTTTCACTGGTACAGATATATCACCACCTAGAGGTTCGATGGTGATGTGCACCATAACACCATCAAGCACTCAAGTCTGCACCACTATACAGTATTTAATACAAATATTACATCAGTAATAATATTTCTATAATTACATTATTTTGAATGACAATACTTCACCGTGACAGATTCAGGCAGAGGGTCCGTGTACATGGTCAGATGTTTCCTGATGGTCTGGGGAAGACGAAGAATGAAGCCAAACGAAATGCAGCTAAAAATGCACTGAAGAAGTTGGAAGAGGATCAAACGGAGGCTTCAGCCGACTCGGTAACATCTCCCTCCTCTTTGCTGACTTAGACCCTGTTGGATTATAAAACTCCACATCAGGTTGATTGTCTTGATTATGACATTGTTTTCTTAACAGACAGGAAATGCTGCTGAAAATGAGTCGACCAAACTCTCTGTCTCTAAACTGTGCTTTTGTCTATTTTCAAGAATGAAGATGATAACTTAAGTCAACAAAAGGATGAACTAAATTTGTCTGACATTTGGTGAGTAAATCAGTGTCTCAGCTTCGTTTTATTTATTGAAGAAACCAGATGGTTATTTGTAGTTTTAGATTATTTGTAAAAGACTAAAAGAGATGAAAATGATGAAAAGACTTGAGATGATGGTCAGAACATGAAAAACACTAGAAGTCTACAAGTAGAACATTCAAAACTTTTTCAGAACATACGCAAATAAAATGTAAATCAAATTAAAAATGTATTACGATAATCATAGCTGCTACATAAACTACTTCTTACATATAGATAGAAGTAAGTGAAACCAGATTGAAAATACGTTACGTTACCCTGATTTTTTCTTTCTAAATTAACACCAAGTTAAATCCACAATATAAAATATAGCTACTGTATATTAAATACTAAACACACATTGTTCATGGCTTCAAGGTGTAAAGCTCTTTCTTTTCAGAGAACACACTGCTTTAGTATTTGTCTTAAAACAGTATGAGTTTATATTCAGTTATCAGTGGATTACAGGATGTACACATAGTAGTTACTGGATGTAACTCCGGGTCTATGAGTACATGTGACCGGAGGAGGCTGCGCAGCCATCGGAGTCTATCGGACTCTATCGGAGTCTATCGGAGTCTATCGGACTCTATCGGAGTCTATCAGACTCTATCGGACTCTATCGGAGTCTATCGGAGTCTATCGGACTCTATCGGAGTCTATCAGACTCTATCGGACTCTATCGGAGTCTATCGGACTCTATCGGAGTCTATCGGACTCTATCAGAGTCTATCGGAGTCTATCGGACTCTATCGGAGTCTATTGGACTCTATCGGACTCTATCGGAGTCTATCGGACTCTATCGGACTCTATCGGACTCTATCGGACTCTATCGGAGTCTATCGGACTCTATCGGAGTCTATCGGACTCTATCGGAGTCTATCGGACTCTATCGGACTCTATCGGAGTCTATCGGAGTCTATCGGAGTCTAGTTTCACTGATGCTGATAGTTTATAAAATGTCCCATTAATCGGTTAAAACGATTCAACCTCCAATATAAAACTATGTCACGATGATCTGTTTATCATCCAGCCCTACACACCGTGCAAATACTAAGAAAGTGACAAATGTTAACGATATGTATGAGGGAATATAACAGTAAATGACTGTATGTCCCACTGAGAGGGACATCCTCAAATGGGTACTGGAACTTTTAGTATAAACTTCTTCTTCTCCGTACTTCCTACATAGTTTAATACAAAACAAATCAATATTCATACAAATAAACCAGATAAATAATACAAGCTGTGTACGTAAACATCACATAATGACATAAATACTATTTATGGTGGTTTAAGTCATTGTTACTTGTTTATTGCAGTGATAAGACCAGAGACCTGAGAGTGAACTCCAACGACCAAAGCTTTACAAAGACAAAGACAGATTTTATATCACTTGTCACCACCTACTGCCAGAAAACCAGACACATGTGTCAATTCATTGAAGAGAGGAGAGAAGGTCCATCTCATGACCTTCAGTGAGTACGACTGAACCTCTGTACACACTCTGTTTCCTGATTTAACATCAGCTGTTATCAACATCAGTATGTTCATACATATAAAATGAACAATTTCTCTTTTTTAAAAAAACACAACAGATTTTTCTATAAAGCAGTGATCGACAAGAAAGACTACTCTGTGGGACAGGGTAAGACTATAAAGGAAGCCAGAAACAAAGCAGCTGAGTTGGCCTGGTCCGATCTGCAAGAACAGTCAGACTGGGACAGCAAGGTATTCAGCGTTATTTGACCTGCTTTATCATCCTCTGGCTTTATATTACCGTCATCATGTCTGTCCATCAAGAACCAAGAACCTTCTGTACGTTTTAGGTGTCTGTAGGATCAACAATGTCTGAAGATGATTCAGCAGCCTGGGCCTCATCAACTACACAGTAGGACACATTTGAAAAACAGTACCTGTAGAGTTGTACTAAGTTGTACTAGTTGTTGTTCTAATGACTTACATTTCATTATTCTGCAGAGAGTCTCATGAATCATCTTCACAAAACATGGAAATGGGTACGAGTGACTCGATGATATTCCAAGATTCATCAAACTCCTCAAAAGCTCACGTACGTTTTCTCAAAATTTTAAAAATGAAAACCACACTGATTTTCTGCAGCATATTTACATTATTACATTAAAAGCTTTACGTCACGGAACAGACATTGGATTCAGGTTTAAAATGTGAGGAGGTGCAGGAGATGGAGGAGGCGCAGGAGGTGGAGGAGATGGAGGAGGTGCAGGAGGTGGAGGAGGTGCATGAGGTGCATGAGGTGGAGGAGGTGCATGAGGTGCAGGAGGTGGAGGAGGTGCAGGAGGTGCATGAGGTGCAGGAGGTGCATGAGGTGGAGGAGGTGCAGGAGATGGAGGAGGTGCATGAGGTGGAGGAGGTGCAGGACGTGGAGTAGGTGCAGGAGGTGGAGGAGGTGCATGAGCTGGAGGTGGTGCAGGAGTTGGAGGAGGTGCAGGAGATGGAGGAGGTGCAGGAGATGGAGGAGGTGCAGGAGGTGGAGGAGGTGCAGGAGGTGGAGGAGGTGCAGGAGGTGCATGAGGTGGAGGAGGTGCATGAGGTGCAGGAGGTGCAGGAGGTGCATGAGGTGGAGGAGGTGCAGGAGGTGCATGAGGTGGAGGAGGTGCAGGAGGTGCAGGAGGTGCAGGAGGTGGAGGAGGTGCAGGAGGTGCATGAGGTGGAGGAGGTGCATGAGGTGGAGGAGGTGCATGAGGTGGAGGAGGTGCAGG
>JAPQRN010002134.1:0-10207 GCA_037367275.1 Coranthus polyacanthus | reverse complement strand
CCATCCATCCATCCATCCATCCATCCATCCATCCATCCATCCATCCATCCATCCATCTTCTTCCGCTTATCTGGGTCTGAGTTACAGGGGCAGCAGCCTAAACAGACTCTGAGGCGTTCCCAGGCCAGCTCAGAGACAAAATCACACAAGCATGTCCCAGGTCTGCCATGAGGTCTCCTTCCGGTTGGACATGCCCGAAAAACCTCACCAGGTGTCCAGGGGGCAGCCCACCCTACTCCAGCTGAGAACTGTGGCCTGAGACTTGGAGGTGCTAATTCTCATCCCAGCTGCAAACTGCCCCAGTGTGAGCTGGAGGTCACAGTTTAGTGAAGCCAATAGTTTATTTATCACAAGTCATATTGTCATCTCAATATTGAACAGTGTTATTGAACATGGCAGATTCTCTTTTTATCATGTAGACCTAGTTTTCACAGTTTCCAGTAAAATATATCTAATAAAATGTGTGTAACGGTAAGCAGATCAAAACTAAGCTACTTGGGGAGCAGTGCACTGTGGTTAATTGTGGACAAACTGTGTGAGGTCATCAGTCAGAGACACTTACCTGCTTTGACCTCAAAAGGCAGGTCAAACTCTCGGAGGGCATCTTTCCTCAGAGGGAGGTTCTCCAGCTCTACTGCACCTGAAAAACAAAAGGAAGCACTCATTTACTCTCTGCCTCTCAATCACAAGGCACAGCACTGAGTGTGGACTTTTTCATTAAGACGAACCACATCCATGTTCTAAATGGATGAACAGTGCCGATACCAAAGTAATCATTTCTTTATCAGTACTTTACTTATCCATTATGACTTCAAAAAAACATTCTACGTAAGGCTAAACATCTTCCTAAAATCTGAGGCTTATTTGAAAATCTTGACAGAATTCTCATCCAGTACTCGATCTTAAAGGTAAATGCACAAACATCACACCTGGTCTTACAGGTAAAAACACACAAATGTCTTATGCTGCATCCAGTATTAATGGTAGTTATCGTCCTTTAAATAGAAGCCATATTAAGAAGCCATGTAATAATAACATTAAGTAAGCAATACCAAAATCACCAGAAATGCAGTATATAACTGTGTATAAATACCTTTGAGAAGAGCAATGGAGAGCTGATCTGTGTTCAGATTGCTGACATATTTTCCCAGGTACGTGTTTAGCACCCAGGCAACCAGGCCCTCTAACATCCTGAAGGCTCAGGGATGAGGAGAGCTATGCGATTTCTGGGACCAAATGATGGAAGACCAAAGGCGTCAATGTCGACTAAACACAAGACACACAAGAGACGCAAATAACACAAGAAATAACACCAAGAAATAAATAACAGAAAACCGAGCATTCCATTGTGGTTTGTTCACAGTGATGGGCAGCATTTGAATTTAATTTATTTGAAATACATATTTCATTACTTTATAGATATGTTTAATGTGTATTTTGCTGGGCAGAAAAAATGGAATTGTGTAAAAGGAATGTAATTTGTGTATTTCAAGTAGGGCTGGGCAGTAAAACCTTAATGGTAATTATGATATCACTTTATAGCAAATCGCGACATCATTTTTCTATTATATTGAGATCATTTTTCTTGGAGATCAGTGGCTATTATCACCATTATCACAATGTATTTTTATATCATGATAATGATTGTTTTTGTGATGTAAACTTTTTTGTCTTTGGTCTTTAGCTAAAACACTTACAAAATGTTTCAATAGTTTGTTATTTTGCTTAATTTTACTCCTGTACATTTTGATATTGATCAAACATTTTATCATTAGAATTGTTTGGAATGTGCTACCTCTAGAACATAATAAATTCTTGAAAAATCTAGTGTAAATTTAGCGGTGTCTTCTACTTGCTGCTCTGAAGTTCTTTGAGTGCTGATGATCAGGACACAACTCTATCGTAATGTACATTATAGTGCATTAACCATGTGAACCATTAGAGTTCAGCTGCTTTCACTTTGTTAAGAATCCATTTTTGTCATTTCAAAATACAAATGGCATGTATTATAATTAAATATATTTTCTAATACCAGTGTTTCTATCTTAATTCATCTTAAACTTAAATTGGAACAGGATACTTAATGACATATTTGTGCCTATCTCTGACTGTTCACAGCCACTGGAGTAGGCTACGTGACTCAGCAGAACTAGAACAACCTCTCACAACTGTTAGTCTGTCAAATCTCAGAGCAGTTTATCTGCTCGTTACCGCCTTTGTATTCTGCTGCTGTGTTTATTTACTTGCAGTACACAAGGATTTCAACTGTCTCAAGTCTGGTTTGAGAGTAATGTCTGAGATTAATCAACTGTTCAGGGGTAGGTCATTCTACAGAAATGTCCACTTTTGGGATGGGTCTGCTTCTAACAAAAGAATAGACCACTTTATTTTCTGACTCATTGGCTGTATAAATATACATACTCTAAGGGACAGCTGGATGATTTTTTTTTTTTTTAGAGTTTATTACCTACCATAACGAAGGAAACAACAGTGACAATTTTGATTAAAAATACATTTTACAAAATGGCCACTACAGTTAATCAAACTACATGTTGTCAGTCATGGTTTACCCAATAAATTATTTAATTTATTCCACAGAATAAAGTGGGTAACACCACTAAAAGCTTCTTATGAACTCATTAAATAAAATGAGAAAATTTGTGAGAACTGAAAAACATTTCTTCATAGATTGCAAGGAAAACATGTAAAAGGAAGTCAAATCATGTCAAAAGTACTTGAAAATAAGGTTTTTGTTACATGGTAACACCAGTGGCATGACTCAGTGGACAACCACATTCATTATGTTATAATATTTAACATTATTAAATGTTATAATATTTAGTTGGCATTTTGTTTCAATATCCCTTACATCATAGATATAATAGTTGTAAATATTATTTCAGTTTAAATGACAGCAAAAAATGCTTTGGACTTCAAACTACATTACTGTGAGGACCATGTACTTGTGTGCTGCTTGGAATTCTTGGCAAATGTATGGCTCAAGAGGGTGTAATTGTTCAAATAAAACACCGTTTTAGTTTAAAATCTCGTAGTCTGTTTCAAGTGTAATGTTACTGTAAAGACTCAGGACAAAAAAAAACTGACGTTTCAATAGAATGACCCGGATTAGATTACCCCTGAACTGGCATGCTACTTAACTGTGAAGTTAATGAGGAACAGCTTTATAGTTAGTTACAGAATTAAAGCAGTGACAATGTCGAATAACAGCCGGTGGCTTATCAAGGGCTTTCTTTTCTTATCCTACCTTGGCTGAGTGACAATAACTTCGAGACAACCAACTAAACTCAGCCGTTAGCAAAGCAGCACCGGCTCAGATTTCTATCGAATATCTACCCCTAACCGTGTTATCGTAATCGTAACATAACCAACAGCAGTGTTGTTGACTCCACGACAAAGACGACTAAAGTGTCTCCTTACCGTCTGTCTTATCGTCCCAGCAGAGCCGAGCCCATGTTGGTGCCAGGTTAATGCCACTGTCAGTAAGTGGACATGTCTTGTCAAAACCACTCAGGACAGCACTGGAAAGAAATTAGCCTGACTTGAACCGCATTACGTAAACTGACAGTCAGTTTTGCAAACAGACATTATCTAAACTAGGACAGAGTGAAAAAATCCAGAAGACCTGTCACTCTCAAAAGACACTAAAACAGCGTGACTGTGGTGACGGACAGGACAAGGTTGTGATACTAGTTAGCTCCCCGCCTAGCAAAAACTAGCATGCTAAGGTTCAGTGCTCACAGCTGAAAACAGACAGCTGGCGGCAAAACACACGGAAACGCACCTCCAACCGCGGTTGTTTTCATAGAAAACACAGCTAATCGTTAGAGAATAAGGGGATAATTGTTGTATTTCAAGACTTCAGAGTAAGTGTCTTTGCATCGTAAACAAACACACTTCCTACCGTGTTGTACTTCTAACACACATTTCCTGTCACGTGACGAAAACAAACCATTCCTCTAATGTTGCGTTCAAGTTGGTCGGGAAAACTGGGGGCAAAAGTCCCTTACTTTTCCAGCTCATAACTAGCTGGTGTGTATTGCAAACACAACTACAAACTGAAAGTGATGTTGAGCGTTTACCCACCGACTGACAACTACTCAGCCTTATTAACTTTATTAATAATAACCGGCTATTATGTCAGGCTAAAATCAACACAGCAACCTAAAAATCCATATGTACATTAATATATGATTTTTTTCATTTCCATCCATCAATCACAAATTGCAACTGAAATAAAAAATATGAATGTTGAAAACTTAAATTTGATGTAAAAAAATCCCACTTTGATGAGGTTAATGTTTTCATTTGTAGATGAATCTCAATAAGGAGGTTTGTCAGTCTACCTGTGCCCATGATGTTTAAAAATGTGATATCTCAGGAAGGCTTGACAGACTCCAAAAAAATTGCCACGTTCACTTGGATGAACTGATTAGATTTTTGTAGCCAAAGTTCAATGTAACTAAAACACATTTTTGGCCATAACTCAAGAATTTATTTGCCAGTTTCAAGTTTCACACACAGTTTCACACACTAATTGGATAAAAGGACAAAGTTATGACATTTTATATCCAAAAGATCAAAGGTCAGCATCACTGTTCTGTAAAAACCCTTTTCTGTCCATTACTCAACACCATAGTCCACTGTAAAAACAGTCTGTAAATACAGACAGCATGTTTCTCATTTTATTCTTGTGCTTGATATCATCATGTTGTGTAGCTCACAGCCCCACATACGATGTGCCAGAGAACTACTTGTGGTTTGGTGTGGTGAAGCAGGTACAAAGCAATGTAGCTAAGGATGGGAGGATGTGCTCTGATGCCATTTTTTGACCTTCAACAATATACAATGCCCAGATGACCTTTGTGACCCATTGTCAGGATACATACCCATAGGCTGCTGGGGCCATTGTGCTGTCCGTAGCCAGCCCTCCCAGTTGAAAGTGAGAAGTGGAGGAGCTGGAGATACTGGAGGAACAGAGTGGCCTGAAGTGCAGCATCTGAATGAGGTCTGGCTCTATTAAGTCTGGGCCTGTGTCCGGTTCAAAAAAGCAGGTCTGCCAGCATGTTATTTGGGTCTGGGGTGAATTGAAGGGAGAAGGTGTACTGCTGGCACCTCCCATGGTCAAAATGTACCAGCACAAGTGTAGAAATAAGTTAGTGAACTGCTGTGGAGCATGTCCACGAAGCATCTGTTTTCAGAAGGACACAGTGTGTGTTTTGCTTATTTGTGTCTGTCAGTAATACACTGTAGGCACTGGGTGACTTGTAAATTTAATACTGTTTTTATATTTAAAAAATACATTCAGCTCTCTGTACTTTTCCAGTCTGGATGTGTCTTAGAAGCAAAGACTGTATGCCAGAAAGTCAGCTTAAACTGTCAATATTGTGGGCATTATTCCGATTCCAGTCTAGTTATGAAGGGAAATGCATAGATTATTCATTTTGAAATGTGGACTTTGTTTAAAAAAATTAAAATTTAATAATAACTTTTAATTAAAAATACAAAAAATGTAGCGATTTAATTTTGAATGTTTTACACAGTAACTGTCTCTGCTCAGGGCCCCCATACGCTCTAATTATATATTTATAAATATATATTGTAATATATGTATACTGTATTGAAAAATGTATTTATAATTGATAGAAATCAATGGATTTATAATAATTGTGAAGCCCTCCGTCTTCAGTGGTTTGTGAACACTTGAATGCGGCAGACGCATGACGTTCCAGTGCGCATGAGCGCAGAGCTGGAAGCGGAAAGCTGGCGCGAAGCACAGAGTAAAGAGTTACATCAACCAGACTAATGTCGGTCCATGGCCCTCATGTGTTCACAGGAGACTGTTGTTCTCAGTCTATAGCAACTGATTTTTACTGCGACTAAAGCTGCTACCATCAGCTGTTAACTTTGTAAACGCTGTCGTTTTAAACCTTTTCGACACCGAGCCCTGAGCTAGCAGCGAGTTTTTTGGACGTCGTTTTTCTACACAACCATATGATTTTTGCCTCTGTTATTTCAACAGTGAAACATAATGCCTTCACTGACTTTGAAAGGAGTGACAGTGAATTTCCCCTTCCCTCCCTATGACTGTCAGAAGGAATATATGAACAAAGTGATTGAATGTCTCCAGAAGGTAAGGACCTGACGTTACTAATGCAAACAGCCCCAAAAGTCAGCTTTCCGTCATTCAGTCACGTGCCGTAAATGATTAGCTCAAACTTTTGTGACGATGTAAAAGTTTTTCTATTTCATGCTATTTCTACTTGATTTTACTGGTCAGTGTGTAGACTTTAGAATCAGAGGTGGCAAAAGTACACATAGTCTTTACTCCAGTAGATGTGCCCCTCAAATGTCTTAAAACTAAACAAGCTTGTTTTGAAAATGTAAGGCGTATAAAGTACGTATATTTGTGTTAAAATGTTGAGAGTAAAAGGAAAAAGTTGTCAGAAAAAGATTCCAGATACCTGAAAGTCTACAGTAACAGATTACGTGTACTGTACTGCATTACTTAACACCTCAGGTTAGAAGTCAGTGTCATTGCTTTTCCATCATGACTCATATTATGTGAATTGAATAACAATCAGACAAACATCTTATTTCTTGCTTTGTTGTACTTTTAATGTTCATTGAAAAAAGGAAAATGCAGTAGCAGGACATCCAGTTGAAAAAGCATTCCTTTTTGCGTGCTGTTTGCAGAAAGTGAATGGGGTGCTGGAGAGTCCCACGGGTACAGGTAAAACCCTGTGCTTGCTGTGTGCCACTCTGGCCTGGAGAGAGCACTTCAAGGACACCATCTCTGCCCGCAAGATAGTAGAAAGACTGCATGGGGAGGAGATGTTCACAAACACAGCGCTGTCGTCCTGGGGGACAGCTGCTACAGACGGCGACACACCGAGTATGTTCACATGGCACAAGAAAACACAGTTCTGCTGAGTGCTTGTAGACAAAGTGTGACTAATCTAGTGGTGTTTTTAGTGTTCTCCAGTGTTTCAGAAAGAATGAATCAAACTATAAACTCTGTATTGAATAACACTGAGATGGGACAGAGTTATAGGTTCCAGGTACATGAAATTAGATTATTGTTCACTGAAGAGCTAGAACATTTAGACGATGAATTGATTAGTTAATTGAAAGTAAATTAATAACTATAACTGCAATGATTAATTGATTAGCTGTCACCAATTATGTTCAGGATCAAGTGTCAAGTATCGGTTTGAGTCATTTTTAAAAGAAAAAAAGTTAAATCTTCTGATTTCAGCTTGTTGTAAGGATCTGAAACTTCAGTCCAGTTCCAGGAATATGTACATTTTTACCTGATAATTGAACCACTGTCAAGTTATTTCTGTGTAAAATGAAAATAAGATTTGAGACATTGAATTGAATAGATTGACCTATGGATCAGAGCCATAGTCACTGATACCTGATCCAGCTGTCCAATATTAACCCAAAGGTTAATATTGGACTGATATCCCATATCAATACTGGAATGCTACATCCTTACTTTCAGTACCCTGGCACAAACTGGTTTAAAACTACATACGATTTAAAGGGAATTGTATGCGGTTCTGTTATGTTTCTCCAAAACACATGCTGACCATGATCTACTGCAGGGTGTACAGTGACTATGGATAAGTAGCTCATACAACCAAACTTCAAAAAATCCAAACTACCCCTTAAAGCTATGTTTCCCAAACTTAGGGTCGGGACTCAAAATGGGTTGTGGAGCTGTTTTTGTTGGGCAGAGGAAAATAGCAATAATATGATATATGAATTTATTTTCCTAATTAAGAAACGTGTTCTCTGGAAGAGTTTATAAATGTTGACCTCATCATAGTCATGTGAAATGCAGAGAAGCCATAGTTGCAAAAGATGTAACAAGACAAAAAAAATGTAAAAAGTTGGAACAGGAGCAATTTAGGACAAATAATGAGTTAAAATAATGAAATAACAATGTGATTTGAAACATGTGATTGTAATCATGATTTGATCCAAAAGCAGCATCCAGGAAAGATCTAGTCCTTTAGGAGCAAAGATGGACCGAGGATCGACAGTTTGACAACAAATGTGTGAGGAAAATGATTGAAATGGATATTTCATCCTCTATGATGCAGAACAGAATGAAAAGATTCAAGGAATCTGAATTTCAGTTTAAAGGACAAGGGTTCAAGTCTAAGATGAACACCGTGATCTGTGATTCCCTCAGACGACACCACATCAAGAACCATCATTCATCTAGATCTGATAGAACCACGTAGATCAGGATTAAAAACTGTCATTCATCTAGACCTGATAGAACCACATGGATCAGGATTACTGTGACAAACCTGTCAATTCTACAATACAGAGTTACATCCACAAATGCCAGCTTAGTAAATGTGGCCCCAGGTATTTTTGTTGTTTGTTGTTTGTACTACAGAGTACTATCAGTAGTACAAAGTAGTCACATGTATTTATTTCCTTATTTACCCATTCATATACCTAATGAAGTTATTTAGCAAAGAATGAAATGTTCTCCAGTGAATCTAAACTTTTTCACCTCATTTAAACCACAGAGCAGGTTTTGGTTAAACTGAAGGAGAAAAGGAGATTTTTTAAATATTTAACAATGATCTGTTTGACATATTGTCATGTAAGTAGAGCTGGTTGTTATGTCCAAAAATGTTCTCACAATAAACATATTCATATCAGTCGATATTGATAGTTATCACAATAAATGTCAGATCATTATTTCTTCCCATTTCAAAAGCTAATTTTTGGTCCTGAGTGAAAGTTGAAGAAACTAGACAGTCATATGTGGTTTTGAATTATTCGTAAAAGACCCAAGACAAAAATGACATAAAAGACTAAATGATGCAACAAGATGAAAACGTCATAAAACACGTATCAAGAACTAACAAAACAAAAACACACCTGTAGTCTCTGATTTCATGATTCAATGCTTATTTTGTTCATTTTGAGAAAAAAATATTGTAAGCTAATTTCTTATTCAACAAGATAAAAACATTTACACAGTAATTTATAAATATCTATCCCTACATGTAAGTCTATGAAAAATAATGAATGTCTCTCTTATTGTGTGTCTTTTGTTTCCCAGCCTACTACACAGACGTTCCCAAGATTATATACGCCTCCAGGACACATTCTCAGCTTGCACAGGTCATCAGTGAGTTAAAGAACACATCATACAGGTAAACAATGAACAGAACTGAAAACACTATGGAAAGGATGATTATGACAGCATTTAGAGGAGTTTGAGCAAAAAGACCCAGGATATAGTTATTCTGGCTATTATTAGTGATGAACTTGTTATCTGGAGTAGTGTTTTTCTACATGTCGCAGGGCCCTCAGAGGGTCTATTCATATTTTCAGATAAATACAAGCGGCTTTCTTCACACTTGATCACACTTAATAATTAATGGAACTAAAGTCAGTGCGGTAATATGAGATGTAATACCCCTACTGGTTTCAATAGACCATTTTCACACATTACACTGTATATAAACGGTGGACAAAGCCTCCATGATGTCACCCACTGGTTTGTGGGCTGCTGTTTTGAAACTGTTGCCATGTTGGTTTTTTGAAAACAAGTGAGCATATTTGGATCAAGAGGGTGGAGTTGGAGAAAAGTGAGAGATGAAACCGAAACTTACTGAAAATACCACATCCACTAACAGTGTCATATTGAACACCACATGTCATTTCATTTCCTTAATGTTAACACAACAGTTGTATTTGATAATAGTAATGTCAAAGTCATGAAATGTATAAACGCACAATTACAGCTACCTGAGCTAATTAGCAGGCTAGCTGACAGACCATATAATTCAATAGGAATTAATGCTGACTTCAGCTAATGGAGCTAAGTTACGGCAGGTATTGTAAACTTCATTACAGAATCCGCTGACGTTCTTGTTAGTGTATCTCCTTAAACACAACTATGACAGAACTGCCTGTCAGTAAGAAAAATAAGTTTTATTCAATAAACAAGAGTCTGAATGTCCGACTCAGCAGCCTAGCTAACGCTAGCTGTTAATCAAAGCCCACACAGCATTGCAGACACTGATGGCACTCACCTGCCAATCACTTAGGCCATGCTATTAATTATGCGTAACTTTTAATTCAATTCAATTCAATTTTATTTATATAGCCCAATATCACAAATCAAGATTTGCCTCAAAGGGCTTTACAG
>JAPQRN010002133.1:20114-31547 GCA_037367275.1 Coranthus polyacanthus | reverse complement strand
ACAACAAGACGAAAATGACGCCACAAGATTAAAAACAACTGAACAAGATGAAAATGACTCAAGAGACAAAAATGACGTAAAAGACGCAACAAGAATAAAATGATGGAAACGATGCAAAAGATATTGCGATAATCATAGCTGCTGATGTCCAAGGAAAATTCCAAATCATCGCAGTAAAACCGTATCACGATAATTATCTTTCTGGTTTTATCGCCCAGCCCTACCTGGTCGCACCGATCGGTTGAACACAGGGTACTTCACATACATGTCAGAGGGATGTCACTAAATAATGTCCGTTTTTCATCGTATTTATGAGACTTACCGAGTCCGTTTGACTTGATAAACCTCATCCTGAGTCTTTAAGAGCTGAGGAGTTTCTAGTAATACTAAAACCTAAGAAGATTGTAACAACAAGTCTCGATTTGCCTTCATTAAACATCACTGAACAAAAAAAAAACAACCAGTAAACTGAAATGGTGCTCTTTCAGGAGTGTTATTGGTTAAAACAAAGACCAGCGAAGACGTCTGGATGTTCAGATATCATTCTTGTCCAATATGTAAATGGTCTTCCTCAATATCTAAACTCCACGTCTGTAGCAGGAAACACACATCAGCAGTTCTGTTTCTATTCCACCATCACTTTAAGACGGTGCAGAAAGTAATGTTTCCCAGTAATGTGTCTGTATTTGTTCTCGACAAACCAAAGAAAGTACAGCACAATGTATTCGGTTTAACGTGCTGCGCTTGAAATCAAAAACAGTGCATAACATATTATCTGACGTCTTGAGGAATGTCTTCACCAGCTGATGAACGGAGCCAGATGTTCGCTCCCAGTGTCGTATCAGTTAGAACTACGTCTCCAGCAGAAACACTCTGATGAACAGTCTCTAAATGAGCAGTGAACGTCTCAGCGTGTTGCTAATTCGTGACTTAAACCATCACAGACCAGCAAAAGTTGTCACACTATACAAATATGATCCGTTCTGTGAGGCTTTTAAATCCAAAAAGATGTTCATATCCACAACGATGGCCCCGAAAACAAGAGGCCTCACTGGTGTTGATTTATTTTGTAATGCGTTGGACTGAATGTTTGTTCTCGGTGTATCTTTAAAAGGCCACAGTTGATGGCGTGATGTTGTCTGTACAGTAAACCCGAACCTGAATGCTACATACGTTTCCAGGAATTCCCTGCATTTTACTGCTAATCTGACGCTGATTTAAGCGATGAGATTTAAAACTTTGCTACAGAAGCTGAGAACGGCCGTTGTTCTTTAACGTAGTGTCAAAGTCACGAGTTAATTTTGTCGAGATAACAAACCTTGTTTTCTCTTGTGATAATTTAATTTCGTCATCTTGAGGAAACTCTTGATCAGTTTGGAGCTGGTTATCTTAACACATGAATTCTTTGACTTAATGGATCCCTGACAGTCATGATGGTCTTTTAGACTAAAGTCAGGTGAGATTAAATGACTTTGAGTTCGTCATAATTATCCTGTGATCTTGACAAAACAAAAGTGATTTTCTCAAGGTAAATCATCTCGTTATCTTGAGGAATCTGCCTTTTGTTTTCTCATTATAACAGGATAAATGAAGCCGTTATCGCAAGAAAACAAGGTTTGTTGTCTCGAGATAAAGGCGCTAAAGGTCCAGTGTTTAAGATTTACATGGATTTAGGAGGATCTATTCACAGTCAGAATAAAATTCATAATTATGTTTTCATTCATATATATAATCACCTGACAATATGAATTATGTTATTACCTTAGAATGAACCTGTTTACATTTTCAGAGGAAGCCATGTTTTCTATAAACCACAGGTTGAACGATAGCAGGTTTTTAAGGAAAGTGCTGATTAATTCATCATCATCATTACATTCAATTAATATCCCCTCAACTAAAAACCCAAACAGACAAAACAAACTCTGACTCTAACGAGGGATTTTAGTGTTTTTAGCGGCCACCGTAGGTCAGGGTGAGGTGAGGGCAGTGCAATCTGCAACTTCGCCACTAGATGTCACTAAATATTACACACTGAACCTTTAAAAAAGTGTCCGTTCTCAGCTCCTGCACATTTGACTAGACTTTAACCCAGGTCTTTCTGTAGACGTCCTCTTAGTGCCTTGGTAGAGCTTCAGGTCACAGACCTGCTGCTCGCTGTTCAAGATAAGAACTTACCTTACAATGTTTAAAATTTGACATGCACTTAAAGCTGCTGCAAGTTTGAAACTTGACGACTTTAGCAACATCGTTCATCTTTTAGTAGCAGTGTTAACTCGATGTTTTGGTATCGTACTAGTCTACGTATGGAGGAGGAGCTTACTAAGAAGCTGTGGCGTTGAGTAAAAACACGTTTGTTCAGTAAATGAATCGTCCTCAGTCTTGTGTCGAGGCTCTGCTGCTTTTTGTCTGTTGTTGACATTTTGACCGACGAAGCTTCAGCTGTATTTTTGACGCTTTTTTTTCCATCTGAGCTGCTTCATCTCTTTAGTCTTCGGACGCATTAACGTACAGCCTACGTAGAATAACTCATGTAGCAGCTTTAACTTCCAAAACAGCCTTACGATGGGTCATTGTCCTTGCAAACCCAACGTGTCGTGCACTCCTGACTCGCTCCAACATTTCAAGCGTTCTTTGTGTCGTCAAACCCCCGAAACTACAGCTACCTGATCCCGTTGGAGCTGCTCGGACAGTAACGCCGCTGCAACTAAATCTAGAACGACAGAGAAAGAAAGGAGCTTCTAGTAAAACACCAGCAAATTGTTCCTAATACTTTGCTTCTGCGACGTAAACAAATGCCCTTTTATCACGTGATTGTTGGATGTTTTTAGTGGTGATGCCTTCTCAGGGTAAACTTGTGGCAAAATGTTGTTGTGTTGTTGGCTCTTTTCATCTTGGTGGGAAAAACTTAAAAAAAAACACAAAAGATAGCATAAGAACGGTTGTGTTTGTTTCTTGGTGGTGTAACCATTTGCATGAATAACTGGACACATGTACATAACGTGATGGTGATGCCCACTTTTTCTTTTTCTTTTTTTTTCCTCCAGTGGGTTTTGGTTTTTATTCAAATAAACGCGCGAGTCTCTTACAATCAAAGAGCACAGGGTTCTTTCTGAGAAGCGATCGATGTTGGAAAGGACGGAGAGGATCCACGATAGACCAGAATGCAATGCAGCCACAAAGACTGGACATGTTTTGACTTTAATGAGGGGTATTGTACAATCGAGTGTGCAGGAACAATGGCGACGATGTGAAAGTGGGTGCGCAAGAAATAGGCACTTAACGCTTCAAATTTAATTAGAGCGTCAGAGGCGTCGTTCATCCTGGATCCGTCTGGAGACCATTTGCAAAACAAACATTTTAGTCACTTAAAACATGTTTCGCTTCTAAGTTTTGAAGGTTTGACCTGGGTTTCATCAGCCCTTCATTCGCATCGAAACGTCCGATACAAATCCAAATCATGATCCGCGTTCGTAGTCTGTATTTGGTTTGATCTGCCATTAGAAACAGATGAAGTGAAATGTCTGACTTCTTATTTATGCTGTGTATCATTCTTCATATGATTGATTAAATCTCTGTGGTTTGAACGTGTTTTGTGTTGCTTTGACTAAAGTGAACACGTGAAGGACTGTGTCGTTACCATCCATCGTTCCCCTTGTTCTTTAATCCGTGAATGACCATACTACTGTTTATTTGGACAATAGTCTCATAGTTATTATTATGAATTTAATAAAGTGATTCCATACTTCTTCTGGGTTTGAGTGACTTTTTGAAACACAACATGTACATGTTTTGAGCAAGAAAAAACTGTTTTTGTTAATTCATTTTGTCATTTTTGTTTTGCTTTAAAATGTTTCACTCTTTGCAAAATAGAAACTAATACAAGTCTTGGTGGAAAGTGGTTTCATCAAAACTGGTTTCGTCAAAACTGGTTTCATCAAAACTGGTGGTATTTTTTTATGGTCCAAGGGGGGTTGATTACAGTAAAGCAGACATTTTGAACGTACCTGCATGTTTCTACGTTAAAGCACGAAGCAAGAAGTAATGTGGGTTTGATCGTTTCCATAATGTCTTCCTCCATTACAAATTAAAGGGAAACTTTTTTGCAGTTTTTTTTTTTTGTCGTCATGGTATCACGAAGAAAAGTCAAGGCACAACCATTAACGTTTCGATGTGTGATTTGTGTATGTGTTCTTAAAACTGTGGGACAACTTAGGCTCCAAAATACACGAAGAAGAAGAAGATGATAATGGATTGGACTTATTGTGATACCTTCCACAAGATAAGAATGTTTTGTTTGGGTCTTTAATAGTAGTAATTCAGACTCTTTAGTTGGTTAAAATGTGAATAAAGTTGATCTTTGTTCCCAAAATCCCAACCAACGTCAGTAAAACTCAGAGGATGCAGCCTCCACAAACCAAACTGCGTTCGTCTTCCTCCTTCCCTCGCTGCCCTACTTTTCCGTCTTCCTGAATGCATCGCAGTCTGACCTGCATTTAAATGCACCGATCTGCATTTTGGTGTTGGAGTAGCTGCAGTTCCGCTTTAATTGATCATTACTGCAGAATGAGGCGCCTTTGATGCAGCAGCTCCGCGGTGGTGCAGATGAATTACTGATGACGATAACACACTGTTTATATGGTTTCATACGCGCAGTTTTTATGTCTGTTCTCAGAGAGACTGGAGAAATGGGTCAGGCTACAGTCATACCATTTGTGTGCTGCATGTTTTTGTCTTTTGTCTCGTGCGTCGACGTCTCACTGTCCAGCACGTGCAGAAGTCAAAAAGATGTTTAAGAATAAAAGGTGAACTCCAACAGATGAAAAGAGCAAAAAAACGTGGCAAAAATTACATATTCAAACCAAAAATAGCGACGTCCTGTTGGGTTTGGACTATGTCTCCATGCATCTGTATCTGACACATGGGCCCACCAAATACGTACGTCAACATGAAACCAAACTTAGGGGCTTCGTTTGTGAAGTTTTGTAGGAGGCAGGTCAAAATTCATCATTCAACGAAAAGTCACCATCTTCATGAGGAGTTTTTGTGACACTGAAACATTTGAAATCACTTTCAAATTCATTCAGTTCATTCTCTAGGAGGAGTTTGTTAAAGTACAAGACATGTAAATAGCGAAAATGGGGCAAAAATTGCACATTTAGACCAAAATGGCAGACTTCCTGTTGGGTTTAGGGTTTGGGTCCAGATGCTTTTTGCACGTCTGGACCTGATATATGTACCTAACGAATCTGGTACATCTAGGAAAAAACAAATGCAAGGGATTCAGTTTTAATATTTTCATGTCCAAGACCTGTTCCAAGATTTGTTCCATTTCTGAGTTTTTGAGCATCCTTCAGAAATAATCATCTTTACAGTTTCACGAGGGCTTTCGCACAGTGTCTGTACTCAGGCCCTAATAACAAATAAAAGCTCTCTGTTCAGACTCAGCATAATAGACCAGTGTTTCTGTAAAAATGACACAAAAACACATGTAATCTGTGAGGTTAGAGTCACCAAAACGGTACAGGGTCCCAATTTATCACATTAGCTGTTCATTTAAAAATGAAAAACAGACTACGGTGGTGTTTTGTGTGAGGTTTTCGTGTGGCGGAGCTGCATCATTTGCAGCCCGTGTTGTGAGTCTGTGCCCTGGTCTCGTGCTGGTTGTCTGAGCGTCTGTTAGGAGATTAGAGCAGATTAACATAATCTTGACTGAGAGAGTAAATCCAAGGTGCGCATCACTCTCTCCACATGGACGAACGGGACAGATTGAACATCAGCTGCATCCTCGTCTGTCACAACAACAGAGAAAAACAAACTCCACTTCTGCTGAATTAAACTGGATTTAAAGTGATATATTTCGGCCGTTCGGTGTAAAAGAAGCCTTCGGTTCACTTCTGCTTCGTTGTGTCTTTGTTGTTGTGACAGACCTGTTTGTGGCTCCGCTCCACAAACCATAATCACTGCTTTGTGTCGAACACGCTTCCTTGCAATTAAGGTGGTGACATTTGAATATTTACGTGACGTCGTGTGGTTTTGTGTCTCGTCTCTTCATCACATCAGATAGAAAAACATGAAAAACAGCCTTGAAGTAAATGTTTTTACGCATGATTTTGTTTCAGTTTTACAAAAAAAAAACCCAAATCAATCTGCAGTTTTTACCAGTACTTTTACCCAAGTACTGAATTTTACCACAAAGGTACTTTTACTTAACTTGACTATTTCCATTTTCTGCTTCGATTCCTCTACATTTATGAGGCAGATATTGTACTTTTTACTCAACAACATTTATTCCAAGTAACTTTAACTTTACTTTGCAGATTCATATTAATGTCAAATAAAAATCAACTAAAACATATGTATGTTCATAGATTAAGCTGCCAAATAGAACATACAGTAATTAAAATGACTGGTAATATTAAAGATGAACATGTTAATGCATCAGTAATTCTACTCTAGTGATATATTATTCTGAAACCATTCTACATTTCTACTTGTGCCACTTTCATTATATTTTGGTGATAATATTTTTTGTACTTTCACTTAATAAAGGTGAATTTGCAGGACTTTCACGTTTATTTTTAGAGAAATCCTCATCTTTACTTTCATATTTAATTAAAATAATAAATATACCTCAGTTCATCCCCTGCACTTTGACAACAGGCTGATAGAAAAAAATGTGTTAACAGTGAAATTTAGTGTGTAATACGCAATCGATCAACAAAACAAATCCAAAATGAATCCCATGAAGCATGTTTTATAGACCACCGTTCATAAGACAGTCCACGACTCATGGCTCTAGGTTTGTGATCCGTCTGTGACATGTTTTACCTTTAACACAAGTGTAACCTCTCTTCAGGTTCGTCTCCCGTCAGGATGGACTCATTTGTTTCCAGGCCGGTTCAGATCTGGTAAATGGCTGAGAGTGACTGCTGTTACAGTAATCTGATTAGTCAGACTCAGATTAAACCACTGCACGCTGCAGTAATTGACCAACACGTCCTCAAGACTCCACGTCCTCAGGGGTTCTGGTCACGGAGCTTTTGTTTTTGGGACCAAAACGTGATCTTAATGTGCGTCAGATGAAGTAATACATCACGCAGTACGAGGAAAAAAGGAAAGACTTCACTTGAATTTCACACTTGGTTCGTTTGAGACCTCGTTTCTGTAAATACATGTAATTATATGTATTGTTGTGATACATGGTCATGTTTTTTTCCTCCACTGATATGTGGAATATAATGACATGTAGAATACATCACAGACACTCACAGGATAACAATGTTCCCACGCCTTGTGCTCTTAAGACGGGCGGAGCATTTTCAGTTTACAGTAATAATAATTATAATGTTTAGCGCTTTTCAAAAGCCAAGGCCACGAAATAAAAACAGAACAAGGCGTGAACCCACTACAAGGACATCAAAGACATGTTAAAAGACAGATTAAAACTCAAATAAAACCAGTTAAAGTCTCTCTGATAAAGGTTCACAAACTGTTCACGTCAAAGTTGACATTAATTGAAAAACTGAAATATGAAAAATGAAATATTAAAAAGTTGTAAACGTTTGTACTTTGAGGTTGATTCAGGTCAAACTCATATCTGCTGAAAGGCTTTTCGATGGTTGTAAATGTGCTTCAACAAAAACCTTCATGGCTGTTACTTTGTTTTCATGTCTCCGGTAAAATCAGACATGAATTGTAGTTGTTTTTTTTCCTCCCTGCTCTCTGAAACATTAACCCAGGATTAATCACCTACTGGTTGACGTGGGATGTGATATTTATAAAAAAAAAAAAACAGATCTGTGGTTCAAAAATGACCCCGACTATACTGTGAAGGTGCAGAAAATGACCACGGTCGTGAGAAATGATCCACATACTCTTGAGCAGAATGGAAGTAGAAATACTGTGGAGACCAAATTCCAAGCTGAGCTCTAAACCGGACGCTCCCTTTTCAGTAAAACAACATCTTCATAGCCTACTGTCACATCACTGTAAATACACGTCAGGTTATGTAAGGCGGAATGACACGTAGGCGGAGTTTGTTTTGACGTTTTTGTCTGAAGACGTCCATCTCCGCGGTGATCCACCCGGGGTGAGGACGTCCAACAGAACATTCCACATCGCTGTGTCGTCTCCTCAGCTATTCAGGCCTGTAATGACACGCAGCCGTGTGCAGAAGCAGACGCACAAACACACGCGTGAAGAAATGACAAAATGAGCAAAAAAATATCAGGGTGCGCACAGTATCTGCACGAGTTGGTTTTGAATCCTTAAACCCTGCCAAATGTTCAGGGCTCGTGGATGATACAAAAACACACGACGTTCATCTGCAACACAAGTACAGACGCTGAAAGTTGAGATGTGCTTTTAGGAAGACAGATGTTTTATCTGATGTACAACTGAGCTTCAGGTCATTTCATTCCAGGGTTTCAGATGCTCGGTGGGTTCCAGCGTCGTCCCTAAGTTTGTTCACACAGGTGGGGGATTTACGCGTCCTTTTACCATCAAGTTTTATGTTTTTCATCAGACGAAAATATGATTTTCACATCGATCTGGACCATCATTATTACCCTATCTGTGAACAGAACGTTGGAAAAGCTAGTGTAGATAATAAATAAAGCAACTACAACCATTAGATGTTGGAAAGCTTTGACGCGCTACACGTTGATTTTACATCCATTTGCCCAAAACGTCTTGGGTTCTGCACCTAAACCCAGAATTAACACCTTTATTAATGAACTTTTAATGATTTATTAAGAAGACTTGAGACCTAATCTGGCTTTTACAGTCCACTCCGTGAGCTGTTTTACAAACAAAAACACAACAACCCAGCAGCAGCGACGTGCTATTTTTACAGCACAAACTGAGCGGAGGAATTCACAGCACGGCTGATTGTGAAACATGTACGTGAAAAGCAGAGGAAAAAATGTTATGGGATGATTTTATGAGAAGAAACACGTACACGATGCAACATTTAATGTGGAATATGAGCTTAAATGAAACCAAAACACATCAATCCGTCGTTTGAGCTGTTTTACTCAGGTTCATTTGATTATAGTTTGAAGCAGCACATTTAAAAACCTCGTCTCTGTTCAGAATATTAATTGTGTACAGGTGGTTTTGGTCAGAAATATTTCTTTGATTACAGCCACAGGGTAAAAGCTGAACTGGGGCAGTTTATAATAACACCACGACTCCTGCAAAGACTCATCGGGGCCGAGGCAGGTTCAGCCAGTCCTGTCTAGGTATGTATGATGAATAAATACCCCTCATTCCATCCACGGACACTGTGTCTGCCTCGGACATTTGTTTTGAGTTTTCCATGAGGCTGCTTTTCTGAGTTTTACTGGTGTAAGTGTAATGAGTAAGAATCACACTGAAGCATAATCGGCTTTAAGCATTACAATAAAAATATGAGCAATAAGTCCGTGTCTTCTTCAAATCTACCCTGTGAGTGTGTGTGCAGTTTAAGGAAAGCATTTCACCAATGAGCTGAAGAATGTGCAGAGACTTAGCCGAGTCCTGTCCAACAGAGACGTAGTTATTGTCAAATTATAACCTCAGTGTCTCTGGTTGTGACCAAGGGGACGTTCCCATGCTAGAGTCCCAGGCTCTTTTAACAGGTCTAGAAAATCTCCTCTTGACTCAAACCGCTGCTGAAGACGACTGCCACCTTCTTAGAATCTCTGTAACAGTACAAAACATGTCGGCCCTTCTGCTGTTTTTATGCATCTTGCATGTAAACAAAATCATCTGCGTCATTTTCTCTTTTTCTTCTGCAGCTGCCTGACTGATCAGAGTAGCATTAACTCAGTCTGTGCCCAGTCCGTAAAGGCCTTTGCGTCGGCATTGACAGGCTGCTCTCTGCCGCACAGGAAGCGTTGTGTTTTTCGCTTCTCGTTGGTTTGAAATGAACCGAACTGTCGCCGTGAGCAGCGAACGATCCCTTTTGTTTGCTCCGGCTTCTCGGTTGATTAAAAGCGGCGTCGCGCCGGCACAGGGACGGTCAGGCTGACGGAGCAGATGCAGGTCAGCGACGGTCATTCAAATGTCAACATGTCCTGGATGCTCCGTGGAAGTCGTTTACAGGCCTGAGCCACGCAGCTCTCTGACAACAGGCCCATAAACACGGCCGCGAGGGAGAGCTGCCTGCTGCTGTTCAGGATCACTGGACAGAAGAAAAGACGAGAGCGCTTTATTTACAAGCAAATACTCTGCAGGTCTTTTTAATTATAGGTCAAGTTCACACTGCCCTACATCCAAAGACTTTTTAGGCTAAACCTGGGATTCAGAAACAGGCTTTTAAATTTCATGATAAATCACATTCACTGTCAATACGATAAGAACGTGCACAATAAACACATTGCAAAAGACAATGAATAAGAAAAGCGATCTTACGTATACGCAATAACAGTCCATTTGTGTGTGAGAGACATAACATTAGGTTAAATAATGACTTTTTTAAACCTAATACTGTGTTTAAATGCTTGGCTTTTCATGTACAATTTGTATTTGTTTCATTTTTCGTTCTGTTCTCTGTACCTGTAAAGCTGCAGGACTCGTACAGCTGATACACACACTTCAATATCTGTTGATTCATCCCGTCATTGTTGTCGTCGCTATACTGAACGATGTTCTCACACGTCACGGATTTCCCTCACAACGTCCAAGACGTAGGAACAATTTACAAAAGCCTGCGAGTTTGGAGAGACCTTAGAGACCCCTTACGCTCAACTTGAAGCAGTGTGAGTGTATGTGTTTTCTCCGACTGCTTGTTCATATTGTACATGTGTATCATATTATGTGTTGCACACGTATTGCTTATGTATGTGTTTCTGGCTTGTTTGTTACTGTTCTATTTACTCGTGATAAAGAGAGTGAATTGCCACCCCTGTATAAATAAAAGGTTGAATGAAAGGAATCAGCCAACGAACAAAAAATTTTTAAAAAGTCAACACCTCTTATCAGATGTTAATTTTTTACCAACGCGGTACTTGGTGCCAGCTCATGCGTACAGTTGTACACATCGTACAGGCAACAACACAAAGGAGCAAAACCTTTGTAAATTAAGAGGACAAAATAAAGCAGTAAAACAAAGAACAAGACAAGCTGATGAGTGCACTTTGGATACATGTCATTTCTTAATGTGAATAGTGGTGAAATGGGACTTTTACTCAAGTGCTGAACTTACTATACTTGTACTTTACTTGAGTATTTCCATTTTATGCCGCTTTATACTGTACTTCTACTCTACATCTCAGAGACAAATATTGTCCTTTTTACTCCACGACATTTGTCCGACAGCTTTAGTTACTTTTCAGATTCCAGTTTTTCATCCTCTTCCCGTCCAGTGAAAACCACGTATCTCCAAATGCGTTGCTTTTGAATATTTGTGAAGCTTAACAGCCTTTTTAAAAACCCTGTGAATTAGCTGGA
>JAPQRN010002133.1:3436-13824 GCA_037367275.1 Coranthus polyacanthus | reverse complement strand
AGCCAAGTATTTCAAAAGAAGAAGAGGAAGACGTGAAAACAAACTGGTGTTCAGTCCACCCTTCCTCCATTCAGACTCTCTCGAACCTCATTCATTTTCTGACGGGTCAAACACACTGTTATTTCGCTCTATTGCCTCGTGAAACTGCTGCCTTGTTTGTCGGTTTGAGTCTGAAATGAACGTATTGAAACACCTCAGTGACACGACGACACAGGCTGCAGAATTAGTTGGTGAACTCTGGTAGGTTTAAGAGGCTTCGGTTCCCCGTGAGAAAGGACTGAATGACGGCAAGAAAAAACATTCTGCTTATAGCGCACACTTAAACGGATACTGATACTTAAAAAACCACCCCTTTCAGAGCCTCTTAAGTGTCTTGTGATTCTTGGATGTCCCTGAACTACTCGTGTCTCACATCCACACCTGGACATTCAGACACTATGTTTTGCAGAAGTTTCAGAATCATGCAGTGGTTGGAGTTCGACTCAGAAACGGGGGCTGAAGTTCTGTTTTAATGCTGTGATTTTCTTCCTGCGGTGTCAGGTTTTGAATGGCAGCAGAAATTGTCATTGTCAGTATATTCTTTTGAAATACTCGGTTACAAATGCTGTCAATGAAAAAACGTTTGAATAATATGAATGAACTACTTCTGAAGGCTTGAGCTATGTGGAGATATCTAAATCACATTACTGAAACACTTCATTAGTTTGGAATTCATATTAAACAGGTCAGGCCCACTTGACCTCTCGGATATTTTCTCTTTGAAATATGAAGAGCGTTATTCGAGCTGCAACTTGAAACGCTGATGGTTCTGAAGGAGTGGGAGTAGTTTTACAGAGAGTAACTCACCCCCGCCGTCCTCTGTTAAATGCTTTAAATGCGTGTCTTTTCAGAGTCGTCCATTTTACAGCTGGAGGACCCGGACTGTGAGGAGGGAAGTAACCCGCCCTGCGAGTCGGTCTTCTCCCTGAACGCAGAGAAGATCCTGGTGAGAAATGAGATCACACATGCACACGTGTAGGTCTGAAACAATGTGAGACTGACTGTCATGGTATGATGACTGTGTCCGAAAATATCAGGGTATTACACTCTTCTCCTTCTTCCTACTCTTTGTGAGGCCGTATGAATGTGATGAGTCTTTTTTTTTTTTTTTTAGGGCTGCACGATTTGGCGTAAAAGTCATATTGCGATCATTGCGGGCAATGTTGCGATTTCAACTTGCGTGGGACTGAAGGAAAATGCAGATGAATCGTTTAGAAGTGTCACGGCAAACATGCAAACTTAAACTAGCACAAAAACTTTGAAGACGAATACTAAACGAATACTAGAACTTTGACGAAATGTGACTTTCATTTTGCATGTTTTACACTGTACGTCTCTCTGTCACCGGACGACAGAGGTTGTCTTTATGCTTTTCCATTTCTGCGATTAAATCCTCCTAAATCTGGACCTCTTAAGTTGCAGCCTTTTGTGATTTATTGAATTGCACATACTCATATTGTGATGAACTGTGCAGCCCCAGTCTTTGTCTTGGCTGCTTTGGAAACCCAACGTGCTGCCAGAGCAACATTTGCATGATGGCAGATGCATTATGTCATCGTGCTGTTCTGCATTTAGCATCACAACAAATACAAAGTGAAGCTTTCAGATGCATCACACTGGCTGTGTAGACGATTACATCGGCTGCAGGAGGCGACCTTGAAGTTTGTTTGAGTCCTTTTTGGCTCAATTCCTCAGAATAACCTTCAAAGATGCTGGAGCGCTTGTAAAAAAAAAACAAAAAAACCCAAAAAACAATCCTGATGAAATTGCTAAAACGTTGTGAATATTCACACGAATTATGATTTTATTCAGGAATCTCACAGCTTTAATATCTGTGTTTTCCTCATTGGGTTGATTTGCCACTCTGTTATCTTCACACAGGAAATGTGCCTCTAACACTTTTTTTGCTTTGCGTGTCTGTATGTGTGACTTGTATTGTTTTCTTCCCTCACAGAACCAGGCCAAGCTGTTTATAGAGCAGAAAAAAATCCCCTTCCCTGTAGATAACCACAACACAAACGAAGAACTTGGTGAGTTTAGTCGAACTGTACGTACGAGCACATGTCTGTGGCTCTGCCCTGATGTTCCTCCTCATGCCTGTGTTCTGTCGTTGCAGCTATAGGCTACGTTCTGATAGGTAACGGTCTTTACGATGAAGCCATCAAACACTTCTCCCTTTTACTACAGGTGCGTTTACATTCACTGAGCAGCTCATTAACTGAAGACGCAGATATTCACTTCCTTTTAGGACGTAGAAAACACAAAAATGTAAGGAGATTTTTTCTCTCTCTCTGAGTTCATTGTCTTCATGTGTCTTCAATACAGAGCGACCCAGAGCTGGTCAGTGCCATCTATGGGCGAGGAATAGCTTACGGCAAGAAAAGTCTACAGGTGAGGGGTCTGTTTGCAAAATTCAGTGGTGGAAGTTCTGCATTGAAAACCTTAAAGTACGAATGGTCTCTGTCAGTGATTTGATTCATTTTACTGCTGTACATGTTTACGGTTGAGCTCATTCGAACTACTTGGTTGAACTGTTGGTAGTTTAATCTACATCAATGCATCATATTCTATCAGATCATCATATGTTTGTAGCGCCGCCGTCCTGTGAGAACCACGTATCTGAGAAAACCAGGCCTGCTTTCAGCTTCGTGACGATGTGTTTACCAGCGAATCCAAGGGGAAGAGTTTTATTTTAAGAAGGAGGAGGATTCGAAACGAAACACACAAAGGGAACACTTCATCCTTCAGTTTGTCACAATCATTCAAAATCAACACATTTGGAGATACGTGGTTTTCACTGGACAGGAGGAGGATGAAAAACTGTTAAAGTAACTTAAGTTGTCAGAAAATGTAGTGGAGTAAAAAGTGCATTTGCCTCTGAGATGTAATGTAGAAGAATAAAGTAGCGTGAAATATAAATCCTAAATTAAAGTACAAGTACCTCAAACCTAGTCTGACTCGTAGGATGTACTCGTGCAGAGGCAGGGTTGTCATTCTCCTTCCTTTCTCTATCTGTTTTATCGTTTGTTACCCTCAAGCAACAACCTTGAAGCTTCACCGACACCCTGAAAATGGCAAGTTTCGACAAGGAAACGCATCTTTTAATGAGCCATTTTCCTTTGCAGGGATTTAGTCATTTTAAAACCACAACGCACTTCCTCATTTGCACATGTTCCACCAAAACAACTCTCTCTCCTGACAGTTTTTTTTACAAAGGCACTGTTGCTGCATCCTGTGCTCAGCGACGCCCAAGACGAGTGTGGTTCGTTTAAAGAACGAGCCAAACAACCCAGAGAGTTTTTACCCCTGTTTCAGAATGATAGTGGATGGTGCCAGACCTATCTCCAACACTGGCACAGCGCTAGCGAAGTGTGGAGACTGTGAAACTACCTCAAGTATTGTACTTGAGTAAAAGTACTTATATATTCCACCACTGCCAAAATGATGTGTCTGTCTGTGTCAGAAACACACTCAGCTCAGTCCAGCATCCATGGCAGAGGACTTGCATCACATTAATGTTTTGTGTCGTCAAAATAAAACATCGCTTTTGGGAATCAGTTAAGACCGACGCAGGCCTCGCTGTTGTTGCACCACATGCAGAGGGAGTGGTTGTCTGTGTGGATTTTTTGCAGTCCTCGGTTGTTTTCTCTCCAAATAAAAATCATCCTGAATTGTGGTGACAGCAGCAGTTTCAGATAAAGGCAGAATGACTCACTGTGACATTTAATGAATGCAAATTCAATCTGCCAGGACTCTGCAGTTATGGGACCGCAGAGCCCTCCAGAAAACGTCGAACAGCAGTTTCTGGGCTCTTTATTTGTTTGTGGCTGTGTTTGTAGTTTTCTTCAAATATTTATGAAGCTTTCTTTTTTTTTTCTCTCCACCAAATGTGACTGCGTCTCTCTTCTGTCTCCGTGCCAGGACATAAAGAATGCAGACTTGGCATTGTACGAGCTCAACAGAGTCATCACCCTCGAGCCAAACTGGCCGGAGGTTTACGAACAGAGAGCGGAGGTGAGATCAGACCCTGGACGGCGACGGCGATCCGCTGCCAGAAGCCATTTGTTATAGTTTGGCATCTCTAGTTACTGTGGCTGAAGGGTTTTTAGTGATAGAGCACATTTTAACTTCACCTCTTATAGACACTCTCAACAGCGCTGGTGTTGATTAAGAAGAGGTAGGAAAGAGCATCATGCAGGTACAAGGATTGTGAGGAAGTTGTAAATATTCAGTTAAAAAGCAATGATTTCATTTCAGCTTCTCGAATTCCCCAAAGAGGGTTTAGCTTTAGTAATATTTAGACACTCAAACGACTGTGAAGTGATGGGAGTTCACCAAAGCTGCCTTTTCTCTGCAGGAACTTTTTCCAAACAACTAGGAACCTTTCAGGGAACTCGGTGCGTTTCTATCTATCACAGTGAAAAGGGCCTCAATTTAGATCTGATTTGTCGATAGTCACAGCATTTCACTTCAGACACCATTTGTAAAGAGCTGTAGCTGTGTATATGGCTGGAAAAAAAAGAATTTCCATATCAGTTGATATCGATGATGACCGTTACCGTGATAAATCTGATTATCATTATTTGTTTCCAGTATAAAAACCTGTTTTTTGTCCTCGGTGAACGTTGAAGAAAGCAGATGTTTACTTGTGATTTTAAACTTTTTTTTAACGCTCAGAACATTTGACAAATCTAGAAGTGAAACATTGAAAACAACTGTAATGGTAAAGTCTTTTTTCAACATCAGAATATGCAGAATCAAAATGAAGTAAAACAGCAAAACATTGGAGCATTTTGAGTTTTTATTTGACAATGTAAACAAAATACACCCTTTCTTTATTCTTCATTATCATGGAGTTGGAGAGGAAGCGTGGCAGATATAATTCATAAAGACTCATTTATCTTCATGGGTCCTTTTAGGGCGTTTTCACAGCTGAAATTCATTTGCTCTGGTCAGAATCAGTTGATGACTTTGTAAATTTAGTGCATTTCCCCTTTGGTTCAGTTTCTTTTTACGCAGCGAACAAGAATGTGTGACTTCAAACCACGTGAGAACATTTGTTCTGCTTATTTGTCAGATGTGTCTTTGGCGGGAGCAAGAAAGTAAAAACAGGAAGAAGGTCTGGTGATTTGAAGACACACATTAGTACTCTGTGTGTGCTCTGCCACATCCCAGGATGAGATGTACATCTGACTACTGAGGCTGTTGAGCTCAGACTTGCAGAGTAGACCCGATAGACGGTCGGATCGAGGCCGGATCACATTCTCACCACAGGCGAACCGCCAGACCACCTCTAATAAGCGGTCTCGGCGTGGTTGTTTTGGTCCTCGCTCACCAGGTGCCTGTATCACAGAGTTCAACAGACCCAGGATCTCTTCATGTTCCCCAGATCAACAAAACCAAACAATTGCAATCGGACGAAGTGGTGTCACGAAGGCGGTTTTCAGCTTGTTCTGTAAACCCAAGGTCTAGAGCCACATATATCTTATAAGAACAAACTGTAAACAGATGTGAGGAATTCGGAAATAGAATAGAGACTAAAAGCAACACAGCTGCTGCAGCTAAAGAACAGGGAAGAAAAGCACCGTGTGAATGTATGAGTCAATATTCTTGTCAATCACGTCATTAAGGCACGAGTACATATGTCTGTAAATACAGACATGTAAGATTAATGTGGTGTTTAGATGTATTCTTAAGACAATTTGAGCCTTATTTTTCATGCTGCAACCTGTTAAACGGTCTGAGAGTAAAGATGAAATATAGAAACTGAATTCAAACTGGTATTATGAGATTAAACGCTTTGGTTTTTTAATCACTCTCTGTTTAAAGATGATATATTAGTATAAAAACAAAAGGGTTTAGACGGCCTGTATAACTCTTTACTTCCTCACAGAACCTCTCACTGTCCACACAGTGCACCCGAGGTCCTGTGGATCTAGAAGGTCCTGAAGGTTTTCCATTGTAAGTTATGATGGAGATGTACCTCAGTGAGAAGTAAACCACCGCTGTTATACTGAAAACCCAGGGTTGAACCAGAAGTTACTCTGCAAATGCCTTCATCCAAGGCGGAAAACGAGGTTTGATTCAAACGGACTAAAGGCTGCTATTGTGAAAACAACCTTCATTCCTGAGACTAGAGTTCTGGTGCTAAATGTTCAGGGTTCTTTTGGTCAGGGTTCACTCTTGTTATGGGATGTTTTCTTCATGTGAGCTTTATTTATTTAATTTTTCGATTGGGGTTTATGGATTTTCTTCATTAAATGACGGTATTTCAGGATGCAGTTACATTAGAAACTCTCACACTTTGCAACATCCTGCAGCTCAAAGGACAAGTCAATGATCTGACTGGATTTCAAGTCCATCTACCTGCTACCTGTTATTTTTATTTTTTAAACCAGTTGAAAATGTTTCAGTTTACATAGACTCTAAAAGGAAACGTGACCCAGCCTCTTGTGGTTGTGAAGTGTTTTGCTTCAGGCGATGCAATGTGATAGCAAAGAGAAGTTCAGTATTTATGAAGACATGTTTGTACAATAAATGAAGAAGCGTGGTTTTCGAGAAGGTTTCCAGGCTCACGTTACCGTGTGGTGTGTTTAGATCCTGTCTCCTCTGGGCCGTATCAGCGAGGCTCTGGGGGATCTGACCAAAGCCATCCAGCTGCAGCCGTCGGCTCGACTCTACAGACACCGAGGAACGCTGCTCTTCATTTCAGAGGTTTCATCACATCTCCTCTATGAACATGTACGCATGCAGCATGTTTTTCTCCTCCCGTGTGTCGACCCTGTGCTTTATCTTCCGGGCAGGACTATGTGGCAGCCATGGAGGACTTTCAGCAGTCTTTGGAGCTGAAGAAGAATCAGCCAATCGCTATGCTGTATAAAGGCCTCACCTTCTTCCACAGAGGGATGCTTAAGGTACGCAGAGTTTACACCATTTTTGATCATCTCTCGCAGACATTTTCTGTTTTTGTAGCCGAAAAACGGGTCCCCTGAGAAATATTTATTCGACGCTCCGATTCCAAGATTCAGGGCCAATATCGATGTTATTTTCTGTTTGTTTGTTTTGTTTTTGTTGCTATTTTTCTCCCTTTCGTGCCACGGGAAACAAAGAAATCTTCACCTTTCAGTCCTTCATTACACTGTCTTTGAATGAGCACAATTTCAATCATCAGCTCAGACCAGACGCACAAAACACATCCAAGTGAAACATAATATTTAGAATAAAAGTCCTTTAAACAGTAGCGTTTGTAGCCTATAGTGTAACTGGTTATGAATGAATGCCCTCATAAGTTGTTTATTTCTACAGCTTTGCAAATAATTCTTGTTCCACTTTTTATTTTGTGTAAATTTGAGGCAAAAATCTGGCAAAACACACATGAAATGACGACAAAAAATGTAGAATTTACACTGAAAATTACAGGTGGTTTAATAATGTTTTCCAAAACTATACATTTCGTTACAAAGTGATTCACAATAAAAGACAAGTAGAGAGACATTAAATACAGGCATCTGGATAAAAACAAGGAAAGACACAACAAAAATGAAACAAAAGCAAGTCTAAACAAATGCTTTTTAAAGGTGTCCGTCGATCTTAAGAGAGTTTCAAGGTTTCGGAGCTGCAGCCTCAAAAGCACAGTCTCCTTTTGTCTTGCTCTTGAATTTGTGCTTCCTCTGCCAGTTTTCCTCTTGGCTTTCTGTTGCCGTGAGCATTTTCCGAGCTGTCAACAACACAAGGGGCCTTTTGTTTACTGTAAAATTCTGTGGCCTGCGTCCTCTCGCCGCTAGAAAGATAAGAACTTTTGGTTTCATGGGGAAATACACGGTTCTCTAAAAATAACAGTATTTTTGCAGTAAAAATTGGTGACAAACAAAACAAGGACCCTTGTGTTATTATGAAAACGTTTTCACCTTCTACCTGTTATTAATAACAAACACAAGCGAAAATGTTTAAATTTACGTTGAAACGGTCTTTCCTGCACTAGAATAGACTCTTATCGGGGCTATTACAGTTAAGGAGAATGGAAATTAAATGAAATAATCTAAAAGTAACAGATACTTTAGTCAACTGAGTTTTAAAAAACACGAACAAGGCAACGCAGACTAAACTGAACTAGAATTTGTTGGTAAAATCAGCTTCATTTTTTCCGTATATTTCAGTAAAAATTGGTGTCAAGTAAAAACAAGGCCCCTCGTGTTTAGAATATTTCCAACATACAGTATGAGGTGATGACGGGAAAGTTGCACTGAGTTAAAGAAATGATTTACAACGAGATACAAGATGCGTATTTTATTTTACATTAGAGACGTTTATGAGCAGCTGCAGCTTCAGCATAAACTCTGTGCGTCTTCGTAGTTATTTAAATTTCCGTAAAGGTCTTCATACGTGACCACATCACACCGAGCGGCCTCCTCTCTGTGAGCTGACCTGACTTTACCGCCCACAGCTTCCTCCAGCTGTTTGCTGTGGCCCCAGCCCATCGTTCGACCGCCTCCACAAACGTCCCAAGACGTGAAAAACAAAGGTGTGAACTCGAACCTCAGAGGCGCTGCAGTGCAGTAATTAAGTGGAGGTGTAAGTTCCCGCTGAAAAGCCAAACCTTAAACGTGCGGTACAGTTGTAAATGATGGGCTGCAACGGTTCACGTGAATCTAAAGATAATGCTTCATTCGCCGTGAGGGAAGGTAAAATGATCCAAGATGAAACATTTAGGAAAAAACAATGCTTCACTGTCAGTACTTTTTGTAATATTCTAATGTCAGACTTTTCTAAGATGACAGTGGAGACGATACATCTCCATCTCAGAGGCAGATGCTGTCGTTTTTACACCACTACATTTATCGGACAGCTTTAGTTCCTTTTCAGATCACAGTTTAATCTCCAGTTGTGTTGATTTTGGATGCTTGTGATAAAATAAAGGATGAAGTGTTTCCTTTATGGTTTGAGTTTCGAACTCTCCTCCGTCTTAAGCTAAATGACCTCTTTAAAAACCCTGTTATATTTGCTGGAAAATGCATCGTCACGAAGCTGAAAAAAGGCCTGTTCAGAGACACGTGGTTCTCACAGGACAGCGACGCCACAAACATATGACGATCTTATAGAATGTCATGCACTGATGTAGATTCAAATACACAACAGTTCATAAAGTCATTAAAATGAGCTCAACCTTAAACATGCACAGCAGTAAAATGAATCAGAAACGTCAGATATAATAGTAAAACACCGCAGAAGAGTTTAATTATGTTGCGTTCAGGGTCAAAACCAGACTGCAGTGTATTTTCTCTATCAGATTAGACAGATGTCTCTTGTCAGTAGAGGTTTTTTATCCAGTCACGTGACTACACGGGGGTTTTTTTTGTGGTGTTAAACACCTTTGCTCGCACTTCACTTACCGGTTTCCTGGGGGAATTCCTGCACAATACCAACAACGACAACACACTGAATGTACACAAACCCAGTAGAGCTCTGATTGTAAGGATTAATGCGAGTCTGTTTCATGACGGCGGATTCAGCTGCGACTAATTCTCGTGGAAGGAAAGTCAACACAGCACAATCTGCTTTTTATCGGCACAAACAGCGACTGAAGCGAAGCGGTTTCTGTGGGAAAGAAAAAATAGTGTGAATGTGGCGTTTGTCTGCTCAGTCTGCAGGTGCCTCTGCACGAACAATCACACGGTCACATTTTATTTATTTCCGGTACTTTTATGGCTCTGCTATGGTGTTTTTTCAGGAACAATGCCTGTTAATCGACATCACTGCAAATGTTTCAGTGTAAACCAACCTCCATGACTAGATGTTAATGTTAACTGTATGTTTTCAGGTTCGACACCAGTCGTTTTATGGAAATAAAACATCACTGTCACACAGAATCATGTCCTATTTTACCAAAGACATGAAAACAGTCATGATGGTTTTTATTGAAACTGCAAAAAGCAACAACATGCTGGATCTGTGGAGTTGATTGAATAATCATTTCTAACATTTCCTGTAAACTCTGTGTTGTTGTGTTTTCTCTCGTCAGGAAGCCATCGAGACGTTCAAAGAGGCCCTGAAGCTGAAGTCTGACTTTATAGATGCCTATAAGAGCCTCGGACAGGCCTACAGGTACATCAGAGCCCAGTTACACTTTCATTTTACCGTATTTCCTCTAATAGTGTCCGGGGTCTTTCAGCTGCTGGAGGCACCAGGCCTTTATTTGAAGGAGGCTTGTATTAGAGTTAGAGCCTTTACTTTTAATTTCCTCTGTTTAATAAGTAGAAACGGTTGCATTTAAACCTTGTTTTGATTCGCTGTCATTTGTGCTGTTTAAAGTACTGCTTTTAATACAAACTCATCCTCAACCATTTCAGATT
>JAPQRN010002132.1:0-10218 GCA_037367275.1 Coranthus polyacanthus | reverse complement strand
AAATACAGGCAGCTCGCTGGGCTACTTCACGACGCACGTTGAGCGTAGAAATAGCTGTATATAGATCCGTGTCATGTGTCCTGGGGTTGTATTATCTCACTCCACGCTGTTCGATGCGCGACATTGCCAGGCTTTACGATGTTAAAATTAATGTTGAAATCAACTAATAATACGTGACATAACTTAGAACCTGCTAGTACTAATAGCGAAGGTTAAAAAAAAAAAAAGGATTAAAAATTGCTGCGTTGTTAATTCCGTTGCATTTTTAGGTGTTTCATTATTACAGTTGCATGTTGCATGTGGACTTTTTAGAATAGTTTTCTGCGATTAACAGAGCTTAGCCCGTCCTGTGAATGCTTCATGTTCTGTTTTAATTATGCAAATAAAATGCTAATGATAACTTTTATTTATAGAGCACGTTTAAAAACGTCAGTGCTTTGACAAACAAAGGCATAACAGGTCACAGGGAAGATAATGTAATAAAAGCACATGGCCTGTCAGCTGGTCTGCAGTTATTGTATGAGAAGAAGGTCTGCTGCTTCAGATATATGCACTGATGAATTTTAAGTCCTGCAGTACAGACTTCTTGTAAGCCCTTTGTTTTTTGCTGCAACTGATAATGCAGCTGATTTCGGAGGCAACCTTGCAGACACAGCATAATGCAGTAAGTGTGATCCTGGTGGCCTGGGGAGTTTGGGGCATCTATTCCTGGTGTTGTCTACTTGTAAACCCCAATTTATTAATCTAATGAATCCTAATTTTCTACCTTGTGTCTGCGGTGTCATGAAGATAGAAACATGATACAAATACAAATTGAGGGATGTGAATTTGCATCTCTTTTGCCCGTGTTTAGAAATAGTGCACTCATCTTTGTCCGTCTCAAAAATCTAGGTTCAATGAAGTAGTGCTTGTGAAATCACCCCTACAGCGCAGCTCATTAGTCATGCAGATGTTAGGCATCAAGCGCGGTGGTTAAAGGGAGTTCAGGATATTCACAGGAAGTACAGACGGGCCATCAGGATTGTGTTATCCATGCAGCTGGTCCCATGTCACTTGGTGTATTGTTAACTGCAGTTTCGGATTGTTTTGTGTAGTCTCAATGGGTGATGGGGGCGTCAGGGATGTTCGCGTTCAGTGTGTTGGATTTGCGTGAGTCATGTCCTGCCATATAGTGCAGATGTCCTGCTGCAGTGTCCAAGAAACGCAGACAGGCATTCACCACGCCGCACAGCTGCAGCTGCACCCGCAAGGACGGGTCGTTCGGGGAAGTCTGAAAAGGATGCGGTTCAAATGATAACCGCCTTAGGACATATCAGAAGACACTTATGACTGTCACTAATGCTGTGTTGTGAAATGGACTGGAGATTCAGATGTTCAAGTAAAACAAGCAGACTGTATTCACAAAGAGGTAAAGGTTGCGTGGAAAGAGGATTATCGCCAGTGATGTTGTCGGACAAAAAAAAAAACAACGGAAAACACAAAAAGTCAGGCGTGTCACTTCAGGAATAGAGAGCTTGAGCATTTTATCTTAAAACAAGCCCAGGCTCGTATAGCCCTTATTACTTTATGATAGGAGCAGAAAAAAAAACTATATAGAAACAGTAAGCCATCATAGGGCAGTGTTTGTGCACAGTTTCTTTGAAGTTTAGAGGATATCACAGTATGAGCTCTTAACTTCTTAACCTCTTCAAGTCATATGTTGACCTCCTCAAAGCCTCTTTGTGCTCCTAACTGCTCCACGTAAAGTGAAAGATTGCGGGCTTTCTCTTTCATTATGACTGTATGTGTCCTGTATTAAGTCCTCATCGCGTGAGGGCTAAAGTGAAATTGTAAGTGGGCTGTAAAGCAAAAGCAAACACACAAAAAAAGAAAAAGAAAAAAAAAATGGATCCGCTGGTGTGTGTTTTTTAAAGCTTCTCCAGGGAAAAACCATGCAAATTATCTGAGGCTAAAAAAAGCTGTAAAATGTGGGATTTGTTTATTCACTACACATATATTATCCCGTATTTATTTATCTGTGACTAAAAAGTTAATATAACCAAACACACATACTTACAGATTTTTGGCTGCGTCTTTTTATCTGATTAAATGGTTTGTGTTCAGCCAAAGTGAATGAACATCCTTGCAAGTCTTTGTGTCTTTATTTAGGCCCGTCAGGATTTTGCAGAGGATCGTCTTTAAGTTATTTGACAGAACTAAAAATAAAAATTGGCTCAGATTTTCAGGAACAGCAAACAAAAGTGCTGTGAGAACCGTACAGAGCCATGTGCAGATGCAGTAATTCAATCTCAAATAAAAGGGTGCATACATGCATGTACCTACAGTATATGGTTCTTTCCTGGAAGGTAAGAAGATCAAATAGAAAAACAAAACGTTATTTTTTTTGCAACTTGAGACATGAATCAGTTTTACAATGTGAGGGTGGTGTTGAGGAGAGGGATTTAAGGAAACAAGACCTTGGAGTTCTGTGTCAACGCAAGTTGAGTCAGAAAATCCTCTAGTGCATTGTTGTTTTGTTTGCTGGTTTTACTGCTTTAGCTCTACATTCACCACCTGGTCTTTATTTCTATTGCACAAAAGGAAAATCAGAGATCAAAAAGACAAGAAAAACCTTTGCTGTAATTCTTATGAAAATGTGTCATCAAGAACTACCGGAGGCCGATCCTTTCAGCGAAGTAACTCCCAGTATGACGCGAGTTGTTAAACTGTCATTACACGAAATACTGGAAATTTGGTTGGTAATGTGCAACTAGCATCAGTGTGTTGTGAAACAACCACACAGACCACTGTGCTATTGTGAATTATTAATGACATTAAATTAGTCCCCAAAGCACCTGCAGTGCAAAGGCGTTAAGGAGATAGCTGGAAATATTATAGGAACAAGTTAAGGAACTGTAAACAGGTACATGAAACATTGTAGGTGTACGTATTGTGCCACTGGGACAATAATAGTGTTGGATGTCAAAGGAAGTACCAATAGAAATATCACATTTTATTGGTGATAGAGGACTTTGTTATGTAACTATCATTGTTAGGTTTTATATTAGTGCCCCCAGAGATAAGAGGTTGTTTGCTTTTGGAGTAGGTGACAGACGATACAGGAAATAAGTCCCGCTGTTGTGTATAACATTACAGCTCCAGTCTTTACAGCCACCTTTGGTCACGTAATTATCCCCACACAAGTAAGTGCTGATTCAACTGTCTTTTCAGATAAATGAGCATGGCCTCCATTGGAACCTTCTCGATTTTCACCGGGATCCTTCTGTCTCTCACTCCTGGAAGCGCAAAAAGTAAGTTCCACCGTAGATTATTTATGATGAGAATTTCAAGTGTGCACTGCTCTGAAAGGCTTATTTTAATTTTCTAAAATTGTTTCCCGCCACAGCTTTTGTGAGTGTGGATTGCACGGCTGAAAAGGTTGGACAATATGGCAAGCACACAATGCTGGAGTGTGTTGTCAAACTCACAGTAGCAGACACGAATATCATGATTGTCACTTGGAAGAAGGAGGGAGTTGCTAAGCCCTTACTGGCTTTTAATGGAGAGAACACTACAAAGGAGTCCGGCTACCAGTTTGCTGAGGTGTCCTGGAATGGCAAGAACAGGAACCTATCTCTGCTCATCACCAACACAGAGGTGGCGCACAGTGGGAAGTACACATGCATGGTGTTAACAGACAGAGGTTATTCCTCCGGTTCAACCCTCCTCAAAGTCACAGGTGAGAACCTCCGCCTGTGGTTGACCACTGAAACAGTAGTAACCTGTACAGTATTTGGTTCAGATCACAACTTTGAGTAAACAACCCGTAAGTAGGATTGTAGTAGCAGTAGTAGTATGTAACGTGGATGTATTGTAATCACACATGATGCATGAAGAAAATTTTGGAAAGAATGAACAGAGGTCACAAGGGGCTTTCCTGGCTCATCAGTTTGGTATTTCCCTTCAAACACTTGTCAGCTGTCTCTTCCACTCTGTTGCTTTCACTTTCACAGAAACAATGCAGTCGATACTGTAGTTTGTTTTCGCAAACTTTGCTGCTTCAGGTTTTTTTTTTTTTTTTTTTTTTTTTTTTTGTGTGGTATATTGAACAAAGATATACGCATTTCACAAGTTTCAAAGACTTTCACTGGCAAATATATCAAATATATTCAGAGTCAATTTGTGTCAGTGCCACAACTTTTGGCCAAGACTGTACATATCCAGAAATATTTGTTGTAGCTAATTTCTTTATATTATATCTTTTGTGACACACTACTACTACTACTAGTAGTCAAACTGTTTTCAATCTTTATCGGTGTCATTTGATTGATGTCACAGGCCATTGTTCAGCCTAATGCTCATGTTTACTTTGCAATTTCTGTTTGCAGCCAAATACGAGAAACCAACTATACGCCTCATCCGTAAAACAATTGCTTCAAGTGACGATGGCGTGGAGTGTCACTCAGGTGGCGGCTACCCAAAAGGTCACCTTCGCTGGATTGTGGACAACTTGCCGTGGCAACAAAACCCTGAAACAGAAGTGAAGGAAAGAGAAAGCAGCCTGTTTGATCTGTCCAGCAAACTGACTTTGCTGCAGGACTCAAAATTCTCCACGTTTACCTGTATGGTAATCAATGCCAATGGCGAGAAAGAAGATGAAGCTACATATGAAATCGTAGAGGACCCCGAGAAACGTGGTACTTTTTTTTTTTTTGTTTTTTGTCGGCTCATTCCTGCTTCACATATTGATTTTATGACATTAGGCAGCTGTGAGGTCATTCACACTTCCGTGAACACACTGTTGTTACTCAGCTCAGAGTCACTTCAACTATAAGGCGACTTGGGTGCTTGTCTGTTGTTTGTGCGGACGGAGGTTGTAGAGGAAGTAAAAAAAAGTTTGATGGTCATGAGAAGAAAGCTAAAATGATAGGGGTCTTGCCACTTCCATTATTCTGGTAATCTTTAATCCAAGCAAGACAAGCTTTTGTGTTGAGGTTGTTTTGATAGACACGCTGAAATGTTGCCAGGTTACAACATGACTCTGAATGTCAGAAATCTTCTCAATCTCAATCTACTCAGACCGTAAAAAACAATATTGTTGACAAGGTAAAAGAAAAAACTACTTGAAAGTGTCCCAATGAAACAGTGTCCCAATGAAATAACTAACTAATGTTATTTAGTTTCACTTCAAATAACATGAAACTGTAGTTCATTAATCCTGTTGTCCAATATTTAATCCCATATTGCAAAAAAAAACCTCATTAAGCCTTTATTTAACCAACCCCCCAGCTCCTGAGCTGGTATGTGTTATGTATCTGTTCTCACAGAGCTTATCAGTTCATCAGCTGTAGTTCAGTCACCTTTCACAATGTTGCAACACCTGTGCAATCACTGCCACTGTGTTGTCACCATCCTGTTTGTCACTTACTGTACGTTCTACTTCAAAGAGTGAAATGTAGGCAGACGTCACGCTCAAACTGTGCAGAATAGAAGCGAATGTAGGTTGAGTTACAGGGGAAGCTTCCCACCTGTGCGCGTAAACTTCACTTTAATATCTAATGCCACCTTTTATGTTGTTGGTCATGATTTGAAGCATTAAATATTCATTATTCCATCTGATTTTAATTTTTTTTTTAGAATCTGATCAAAAGGGACCTTCGCCCACCCAAATTGTGGCTCCTGTGGTGGTCATCGGATCGCTGATTGTCGGACTGCTCTTGGTGATGTTTTGTAGAAGGCGAGCTCGACGTGAGTACATGACGCACACGATACAAAAGGTGCAATTAAAATGAACAAATAGCACCGGTTTTAATATGGTAGTTCATGCTCTTCCAAGGAAAGTACAAGAGTTTTGATGCTTACGTTTCAGACTAGACCCAGATATCTTATCGGACACTATCCAGGAAATACAGTATAATTCTACCAGTGACCTGTTTTAAATGCTATGTGATTGCAGTATTTGAATACTAATGTTGTCACTGATTTCCACAGTTGCATTCTGTAAATGATAAAGAGGTCAAATAAAAGATGTGTGCAACAGGTTAAGGATGATACCAAAACATTTTCCACCGAGTGGAAAAACCTGTACTTCGTACCTGGCAGACGGCCATGTTATTTAGGATGGGAAAGTACACAGGCTGTTATTGCTAAATTGGCCCCAGCGCTTACTGCATATGTATTTAAAGCAGTTCCTACATCTAGACAGCGCTTAGAAATAACGATCAGTGAAATTAGCAGTAGTAAAGACCCATCCCCCACGGTGAATGTTCACATCATCTTGTTTGTATAATTTTCTCGACAGAGGCTCGGAGGCACTCTACAACACCCCTTATGCGTACGTCCATCTTTGGACATGGTGTTTTCTTACTTGGCATGAATGTCTTTAGGGGTCAAAATTAAGGTTCTGCCTATTTATTTTCTATTTCCTACTTAAAGATGATCTGCTACAGATCTGAGTGTTTTTTGGTGAGTTTTGACTAAAATATACATGTATAAAATGTATTCAAATTAGGTAAAAGTTTTCCTAAAATAAATTAAGTGTATCAAAGACTTCTGGGTTGCATATTATAAGACAGCATAAAATAAGGTCACTCACCAAAGAGCTTTCTCTCGGCGCCTGTTCAATGTGCTCCTGCCATGTTTTGAACGTTGTTCATAAATTCAGGAGCACATTTGGTCACCGACAAAAGAACAAAAACTCTGTCTGCATAGCACTGCGGGTATCAAAATGTGTAACTTCGCTTTGTAATGGGGTTTCATCTGATCTGACCAACATTTCCTCGGAAGTATAGTGACATGTACAACTCTACGTTGGACACATGTATTCTGTATTTTTCCAGGACATGTGGCAGTCTGGGCTTGACTGCTAATTTCCATTTTGTGAATCACGATGTACGAATAGTCATGATTGCGACTCGTACCAGTGAAGATCTGCTTTTGCTTGTATGGCATAATTTTAACAAGACACAGACACATTTTTCCTCAAAATGAAATCTTTGATTCGTTCCAGGTGACCACCAAGAAGTTTGTCGATGTGAATTAGATGCAGAGCAAGGTATGCCTATATTATTCTGGATGATTATGTCATGTGGTCTCTAGTAAAACTCACTTCACACACAAAAACATTTTGTTGAGGATTTGACACTACTCTTGTTTTTTTTTCTTGTTGTTTTTTTTACAGGTCCTGATCAGGAGATGGATTACAAATGTGAAGACAAGCCGTGCCTGAGGTAATTACATTATTATGTTCCAAGCAAACCATTAAAACATTACATTCACATCCATTCCAGTATTCCTGTTGGCAGTCTACAGGATATATCAAATGACTAAAACCTCTCTCTCTCTCTCTCTCTCTCTCAAGGGAATAAAATCTTGGTGAAAACCCAGGATCCACTTCCTCGTTTGTCAGTCATTGTACTCTTCTCATTGCCAACAACTGTGCTAAGAACAACAAATATTGTATATTCTTTTGATTAACTTGAGGGGGTCATGTTTAGGGTCAGAGCCGCATCCAAAGCAAAATGAACCATCATTTAAATCCATTGGGCTGTGACTGTGGACACCCGTGAGCCTCTGACCGTGATTGTTGGAGGAAGCACGACGCAGACGTTTCTGCCCAAATGGTCATTGTAAACTTTGGTAGGAGCAGACTTCCTTCTAACTAACTCTTCTTATATCAGCGTTATGAGGAAACGGCTGAATGTCTGTGTAAGGAGTTGCTGTTTGGGTGTGTGGGTGTGTCTGGAAAGGATTTAACCAGTGTAGCTAGTTTTCGTTTTTCCTCACATTCCACACGAGGCTGTTGTTTTTAACTGTATTTTTTTGTTTTGTTTTATTATTGTCAGCAAATCAAATAGAAAGACCAAAACCCACAGGGGCTACGTTTCTAAACAGTCACATGGAAACATCTCTACTGTCTGCGTGGCTCTCAACGTCCGTTTCTTAATAACAGAGATGAAGATGAAAACATAGCCTAGCAAATGTTACTCAAACAGGAGTAAACATTGCTTTTGTTTAAGGCCATTTCAAACATGGATTATTATGCACTTGGTGCCTTCTGAGCCTTTATGGCACTAGGTGATGTTGACTCAAAACAAACTGCAGTCTTTGTGTTTGTCTAAGAAAGAAACATGCCACTCCCTGCAACAGTGTGGCACAATGAGCCATTTTAATAGATTGTGGGTGAAGTGTGCACCAGGGAGTGCCCTGAATTAACATTAGAGGAAAGACATTAACTGACTAAGTACAGCTTTTAGGTTTGCAGTAGTTAGTCAAAGCAGCGTAATGCGATGTTAATAGAAAAGAAATGGAAAAGGAAAACTACTTAATATATTTTCGAGGGGAAAACCTTGGACGACAAATAAGAATGAAAGGAATAAGCTATGTTATGTGTTGCACGTTAGCTCAGAAGTTAGCACTGTCACCTCACACCAAGAAGGGTTCACAACCCGAGCACCTTAATAACTTACTAGGTGACAGTGAAGAGTGTGAATGGCTGGTTGTTTGTCACCCAGTGTAAAGTGAGACAGGCTCCAGCCTCCCTACGACCCTGCAGAGGATTACATGGTTAAGGAAAATGAATGAATGACGCTATCTTAGACTTTGGCTTCGTAGACCACCGTACACGCCATACAGGATGATAGGTTCATTGCTGGTTTTTGTTTTTGTCTTTTCCAAGTAAGAGAAATACAGCCAGCCTTGTCCTGTAAGGAATCAATGTTCAGTCATGTTTTTCATGATTTTATAACCCTTTGTCCTTTTAAGCTTTCAGGCAACTAATTAAGATAAATAATACTTCAAATATAGCAATATAATATCTTACTTATTGGATCTAATTCAGTTTAAAAACCTCACCTGGTTGATTCTGAACCACACAGGATGAGGCCTTATCGCAGCAGCCTGAGGTCAATCCCATACTCTCTCTACGTCATCTACCTAATAAATGCATAAAAGCCCAGAAACAGTCAATCTAGTGATTCCTGTCAGTTCCTGAGAACATCCAACCCCTGCAAATTTCACATCCCTTTTCCAATCACTGAGAAAGGTTCTAACATGGATGCTGCTCACTTTGTGTCGCATGATCACGAGTTTGTCTCTTCCTGCTTTACAGAATTGTGTATTATTCTGTGAGGCTGTTACGCTGCGTTTCTGTATCTTTTGGCAGCAGTTTGCAAGTCATATCAGCTCTTGTTGGCATGCTCTCAGAAACGTATTTGGTTTTGCTTCTGTTCTGAGAGTAGCTTTCACAGAAATGGGTGCCCATATTTTTAGGCTCTTTTATTTGAGACCTGCTTAATTCACCGAAGTACAACCTTAACAACAACAGTGGAAAAAAAAAATGTAAATAGTTTAGCACTGTTCTGGATAAAAACAAACTGATATAAAAGTGTAAATGTAAAATTATAAATAACATTTAAAACTGAAAAAAATAACTACATATTAAAGTCACCCATACAAATTTGTATGTAAATGTAAATGTGGCTGTAAATATTTAAATTCTGTGTGTGTTTGACTATTCATTTTATACAGTGTTGGAGGAAGGTTGTCACTAGATCACATGACTCAACCTGTGACGTCTGTGGCGTGATGAATATACAATAAAAATAACTGTGAATGATACTTAATGTGTCAATACCACCGCTTCCTCTTGTCACATTTCATGTTGGATTTGTATCCACTTTATTAAACTAAACATCAGCCACTCACTTATCAGGACACGAGAGTTCACGTGCGACTGAACCTGTGGGTGGCCTGTTTTTAAGATGACGTACTGCAATACTGTGCATGTTTCTTTTTTATGTCGCTGACTTTTTTTACAGCCCATTTCTCCTGAACAAGCTACCTTGGTCGGCCTTGTAGACATAGCAGATCCATGTATATCTAGAGCCTTCCTGCACTGACAGCGAGCGTCCATTTGTGTTTGCATCCAGCTGTTGTTTATTCATTTTTTTTTTTCAATTTGCATATAACAAACCTGAGAACCGGAAAACCTAAAAAAAAAATGCAATGGAAATAGACTTATATAAGAATAACTGCGTGACTGCATGTGAGGAGCAACACAGAAGCTTGAATGAAGGAAATTATAATGTAAGTGAATTTTATTATATTGGATGGAAAAGAGAAATGAATGAAGAGCCGCAGAAAGACACGTTAGATTCAATTAAATTCAATTCAATTTTATTTATATAGCCCAATATCATAAATCAAGATTTGCCTCAAAGGGCTTTACAGTCCGTACAA